>PVJA010032361.1:0-24140 GCA_004027025.1 Myocastor coypus | reverse complement strand
CAAAAAAAAAAAAAAAAAAAAAATCTTTCTGAAATTAAACTCAGCTAGGTTTTTAAAACCATTGAGGACATTAATAAAAAGTGTTTGAAATTGAAAAAATAAAACACAAATAGTTTTATCTTTTCCATTAAAAAGTGTGTCAGGGAAGCCTGGCATTTTGGCACATGCCTATCCCCCAAAAACTTGGCAACCTGAGGCAGGAGGGTTGCTGTGAACTTGAAGCCAACCTGAACTACACAGAGTGACCCCATCCCCAGAAACAAAACTAAAATAAAATAAAAATAAACTGTTCTTTGAGGGGTACATCACTGTACACAGATTTCTTATGCTCTGGCCAGCCAACTTATGACAACTGGGACACTAATACTTGGCTTGGGGAAAGCCCAAGTAGCCCCCCAGAAGTAGTCAGGTGTGACCCTTCTGCAGTGTAGGGGTAGCAGGTACTCAGAAAAGATTTACTAAACAAATTCACGTGCACATTATATAAAGAACTCCATATCAAGGTCCCTTGTTGGTTTAAGAAAATAAAGCAAATAGTTTAGTAGTATGTACAAGGTTAATGTTGAGAAAAAGATGCCTGATTTGCTCAAATTTGTCAAAAGAAAATCTCTTTCTGTAAAAGTATTTTTAAAACACAAAATGCTGTGACATTTTACTTCTATCTAAATGCACCTGGACTGGGTGTGCTGTGCCAGCCCCACCCCTGGAGCATGCTAAAACAGCAATTGAGACTGGGCATGGAGGCATGTGCCAGTAATTACAGCTCTTGGCAGGCTGTAAATAGGAGGATCACTACGAGTCCAATCTAATAGTAAGACCCTGAACACTCTATAGATTCTTCCCTAAAAATACAAAAACAAATAAGTAAATAAATAAATAAGTTTTAAAAAATGCACCTAGAGACAATATAGGAAGATTTCAATAGCCAAAGAAACTGTACAAAAGATAAACAAATTGTGTTAAATTCCAAAAGTTTTTGTAATTATTGACATCAACTAATTCAAGCTGGGCATAGCCATGCATGCTTACAATCCCAGAATGTGGGGTGCTAAGGCTGGAGGACTGCCATGAATTTGAGACCAGCCTGAGCTATATAGCAAGATCCTATCCAAAAAAAAATAAATAAATAAATAAAATAGAGAAAATCTAAATGTGAAATAGAATTTTAAGGGCCAGTGAAGTAGCTCAGTGAACTAAGCACCTGCTCACACAAGTGTGGGAAGTGGGTTTTATCCCCAGCACCACATGCCACACTGGCCCTGCATGTTGAGCTAGCCACTGAGACGGATGTGTGGTAGAGCACTCTTGTAATCCCAGGGCCTGGGAGGCTGAAAACAGGATGATCACTATAAGTCTGAGCTACATAGTGTACCCAATACATTAAAAAAGAAAGAAAATAAATAGAGTTTCAGGTTATACATAGAATCTGGAATATGAGGGGCCGGGTAGCACAGGCACATATGCAGGGGTGGGGGAAGGAGGGTGAATGAGTACTGTGCTTTCATGGGCTTCTTTATGAAGCAAAGTGTGTAAAGGTTGCCATAAAGGACAAAAAAGTAAGATACTTTATACACTACAGCGGTTAGAATAAAAATAGAGATGAGTGGGTTCCAGTGCTCAAGTATGTGGACAGCAATTGGCAGCATGAACTTCAAAAGGCCAGTCAGGAGCAACATGCAGAGGAAGAGATGAAAAAGGCTGCTCCAGGAAAGAAGACATCTGGTCTGCAACAGAAACACATTGACGTAAAAACTGAAAAGGACAAACAAAAAAACCCTGGTAAAGAAGATGGTGGCAATACCAGAGAGAAACCTCAGCCTCCTCAGAAGAGGGCCTGGGTTGATCCCACTGTTGAAAACAAAGAAATATTTGTGAATAGGTTGATGCCATGGCTTGTTCATGACTGGGACCTAATCACCAGAGAGAAAGAGCTCTTTTATCTTCCTGCCAAGGAGACTACAGATTCCATCCTAGAGGACTATGCAAAGTATAAGAAATCTTGAGGAAAACACAGACAATAGAGCGTATGCTGTTAATGATGTTGTAGCAGGGATGAAAGAATACTTCAACGTGATGCTGGGCACTCAGCTCCTCTACAAATCTGAAGACCATAGAGATAGGTCAGGACTCAAAGTTTCCCAGGCACCTTGCACTAAACACTCTCCCTCTTGGTTTCACTGGCATCCTGCCTCCAAACTCTCTCCCCCTTGGCCCCACACAGAACCAAACCCCAAACCACAGAACAGGGCTACCTGACTTTGACTTGGACAGGCAACCATGGAAACTCTCCCTTTTCAACATTGATGGTCTCCCACAGACCAGGCAGCCCTGCTAAGATTGGCTCTCCCTCAGCTGTTCCAGCCCCACCCCACCCCCCAAAACCGGTGATCTGGCTGTTACCTGGCTATTCTAGCCTGTGATTACCCTCCCTGAAAGATCCTATAAAGTCTTCTGCCCACCCCCTTTATTCACTGCTGTCTTGGTCCACTAGACAGCCAGCCTGCTTGATGTCCCTAATAAATCTACTCACGTCAGAATGCCTGGTCTCATTGATTGCGTTGGTTTGGACCTAACACACAGTATTCTGGGATCCTTGCAAATCACCCTGATGCACCTGTGTCCCAGGTGTACAGAGCACCACACCTACTGAGATTACTTGTGCAAACTGGAGCAATGTTGACCTACACACCTCAGGATGAGAAGAGCCTTGCTTTATTACTGAATTATCTTCAGGATTTCCTCATGTACCTGGCAAAGAATTTGGCAACTTTGTTTACTGCCAGTGATTATGAAGCAGCCTCTCCTGAGTACTTTCAGAAAGCAGTGTGAGGTCCACTTGCATGCATTTGGATCTTTGTTGACGAGTTTTTATTCCTAGTCTTTCTTTTGTACAATGTACTTTGAAGATGTTAGTGTATAACAGAGTTGATGGTTGTTTTGCTTGATTTTAAATAGAAAAATTAAAAGAGGTTACTGCTATTTTTTTCTTTTTCATTTCAAAGTTGCTACCAGTGCATTCAAAGGTGCACAACAGAGAAACATGGTGTAGGTTGTTTTATTACCTAGTTGACAAAGCTAATTTTGAATATTGGTGAATCTATTTCTTTGACTCTACACACTTTTATAATGTGTGTTAATGCTCTATGACAAAATGCTCTAATTCTTCGTGCCAGCGGTCCAATTCAGTGTGTGCAACCGAACACACACATCCATCTGTGCTCTTCTTTTGTAAATGGTGCTTACAGGGCCTGTCCTTTGCAAGTCATCCATGTTGTTCCTTAGGTATTTTATCTTTGCTCAAATTGTTGAAGGATGTTGAATTATTTCATGTTTTTTGTATGTGAGGCTAATGTATATTCTAACATGATAAACATAATGCCTTATGTAGCTACAGTTGTTTAGAAAAGGTGATCTTGGGGCTGGGGAGATAGCTCCAAGGCACAAGCGCCTGCTGGGCAAGTGCAAGGTTGTGAGTTTGAACCCTGGTCCTGAAAAAAAAAAAAAGAAAAGAAAGAAAAGAAAAGAAAAGGCGATCTTTGGAGATTTTTTTTTTTTTTTTTTTTTTAGATCTTCGATAATTTTTTTCTATAAATTTCAAGAAAGAAAAAAGGAAAGAAAGAAAGGAAGGAAGGAAAGAAAGAAAGAAAGAAAGAAAGAAAGAAAGAAAGAACAGAATCTGGAATGGGGAGAAAGGCTTCTGGACTGTGTTGGCCCTTGCAGCCCCTGACAGCACCAGCATGAGCACTGCTGTTGGTGCCTGGACCTGGCCCATGTAGCCAACTCCAATTCTCCTCTTCATTCTACCCTCTCAAGTGACAGACTTGCTCTTCAGCAGGTAACTTTCTAATATTTTAAGACACCTTTTTTATGGCTTTGTCTTCAGTAAGCAAAATCAACCAATTCTTTGATGTTCCTTTTATCCCAAGCTTATTTTTTCCATTTTATTTTAAATTTGAATAGATTAATACAGTCTACTGTGAAGTTTAGTCTATGTTCACATTACCGGATGATTAAATCAAGCTAATTAACATCCTCAATGATTCCCATCCTTTTTTTTTTTTTTTTTTTCTTGTGGTAAAGGCATTTAAAATCGACTCTGAATAATTTTGAACTACCTGGTGCATTATTGTTTATTACAGTCACCATTATGTGCAGCAGACCTTAAAAGAACTTTGAGGCCTTTGACTAAATGTTTCTTTTTCCTCTTCGTACTCCTCCCAGCCACTAGTAGCCTCCACTGTACCCATATCTTCTATTAAACTGGATTTTTTTTTTTTTTAGATGCCTGGATTATTTCGCTTACTGTATTGTCCTCCAGGCTCACTCAAGCAGTCACAAGTAACAGCTATATCCTTTTTTAAAAGGTTACATAGTTTCTGCCACAGCAACCACTGAAGAACAGTAGCCATGGCCCTCCACTATCCCATGGCCATGGGCCTCAACAAGGGCCACAGGGTGACTAAGAACATGAGCAAACAGAGGCACAGCCGCCACCACCTCGGACACCTCACCAAATTCACCAAGTTCATGCGGCACATGATCCAGGAGGTGTGTGGCTTCACCTCCTGCGAGCTGTGCACCATGGAGCTACTCAATGTCTCCAAGGACAAACACGCCCTCAAGTTTATCAAGAAAAAGATGGTGATGCACATTTGCACCAAGAAGAAGCGTGAGGAGCTGAGCAACATGCTGGCCGCCATGAGGAAGGAAGCTGCCAAGAAGGACTAAGCCCCTCTGGAATAAAGCTTTGCAGAAAGTTAATAAATAAATAAATAAAAAGGTTACATAGTAATCCACCCATATATACTACATTTTCTTTAGTCATTTATTTGATGTTGTTTGCTTCCAAGATACCTAGCAGTGGGGTTGCTGGATTGTGGCAACTATCTTGTAATTTTCTGAGGAATCTCCATGCTATTTTGCATAATAGTTGCCTTGACTTATGTCCTCACTAGCAGCACACAGGGGCTCCTTACTGATTGTCTTCTCAGTAACAGCCACCCTGACAGGGCTGTGGCATGGTTCATAGTTCTAATTTGAATTTCCCTTGCCTGGTAACAGTGAACATTTCTTCATACATGTTTTGGGCATTCGCAGGTCTTCTTTTGAAAAATGTCTAGGAAAGTCCCTGACTCATTTTTTTTACTACATTATTTGTTTTCATGTCACTGAGTTTTCTGAATTCCTTATATATTTTACACATTAGCCCCTTATCAGATATATAGTTAAAAATTATGTTCTCCTAATCTTTTGAGTGCAGAGATTTTTAGTTTACTGTGATCCCATTTGTTTAATTTTGATTTGCTGCCTGCATCTGTGGGGTCAGATCCAAGAAATATCTGCCAGACCAGTGTTCCAGTGTTCTCTTCTAAACTGCAGTTTGACAGCTTCACATTTTATGTTTAAGTCTCTAAGCCACTTTAAATTCTATGTGGCATATCACAAGCTTTTCAACATTTTGTCAGAATTGCGGTGTCTTAGTTTACCAGTATCCTTTTAGAAATATAACATCCTCCCTATGTGAATTAGTATGTTCTTTATTTAAAAAAAAAAAAAAAATCTGGCTTTTTTAAAAAAAGGACTACTGTTTCATATATTTTCATGCAATTAAAGTTTATCACTTCCATGAGGTGAAAAAATGGTTATCAAGTCCTCTGTGATAATAATTTAAAAAAAAACTACCTTTTCTGAAGCACTTTTAACTTACATAACTTTTTTTAAAGTATTTTATTTTATTTTACTCTTATTTCAGAACTTTTGTTTGTTTATTTGTCTATTTTTATGGCTGGCTCAACCCCTCCTGAGGGCAGGGCTGGTGCAGCATGTGGTTCCCGGGGATCGAACCGCGGTCCCTGCAGCCGCCCAAGCTTTCCTAAGCAGGCGCTTTAGACCACTGAGCCATCCTGCCGGGCCCTTACATAACTTTTTAAACAAAACTAAAAATCAGCTCAACTCTCTGCAACAACAGTATAGCAGCCACGTCTGATTCCAGCAGGGGGCGCTGGAGAGCGTTGCCAATAATTCAATCTCTGGCTGGATTCCCCACCACCCCTCTTTTGACAGCCAAGAAGAGAGTACTCCTCAGACCAGTCTGCGGCTAATTTTCAGCCTCCAGAGTCTCAAACAGATGCATTTCTATTACTTAACTGGCCTTCTCTGTTGCATTTTGTTATGGCTGCCTTGGACAAATTAACCATTTTCTACATCAAACCTTAAGTGGAACAGAAGTTTACAAACAGGAAACACTGTTGTATAGTGGGGACAGATCAGGGTGGGCCCTAGGCCTGCACTGACCCACTAGGAGAGGCTCAGGTTGTTCTAAGGCAACTTAAAATGAAGCCTGGAGGCTGCAGGAAGCCAGGGAGTTGACAGGCATGGTGTATCTAGCAGTCATCAAGGGTCAAGAAGCCCTGAGGGCCAGCAAGGCTGCCACTCCCGGGCAGGCCGTCAGAAGTAAAGAAGAGGCAGCCCTGGCTCCTTGTTCCTGTGTCCCAAGGCTGGCAGACCTTGCTCCACCAGCATCAGCATTAGCTCTGCCTGTGTTACAAAGGCAAAATCTCAAGGCACCTGAATGACCGAGTCACACCGGGATGCATAGGCTTCTTTTCTTTCTTTCTTTCTTTCTTTCTTTCTTTCTTTCTTTCTTTCTTTCTTTCTTTCTTTCTTTCTTTCCATTTGTTTTTAGACAGGTCTCCCTATGAATTTCCTTTGTATATCTCAGGCTGACCTTTAACCTCAGGGGTCTCCTGTCTCAGCCTCCCAAGCACTGAGATTACGATCCTGCACCACTGGATCATAATCTTAACAAGATCTTTGCATGACTGATATTCACATGTGCATTAAAGTTTGAGAGGCACCGCCTCACTACTCATATTAGCAGAAGGAAGAAGAGGAAGCCTGGGTTTAGCTTTTCCAAGGACTCCCTCCCGTTTCTGTTTGGTGGAAATGCATGTGTGGTCTATGGACATAAACCCTTCTGCAGACTCTAAACCTGAGAATATTGGAATTCTGGAATGAAAGTATTCATGGGTAAGCTGTACTGTGTTGGTTATTTTTTCTTCTTGTTGAGATAAAATATTTGATATCCAAAGTTAAAGGAGGAAAAGTTCATTGCAGCTCACAGTTTGTAGAGCTTTCAGTCCATAATCAGCTAGCTCCACGGCAGAAAGGAATAGCACAGGGACATCACAGAGGGAGGATAAACAGTCCCTAGCAGGAAGAGGCACAAAGCCACAAGGCCAAACAACTTTAACAACTTCTTTCTGCCCTGTTTGTATTTTATCTAGGATACTTGGATTAGAGCAGTACCAAACCACTCAGTGGGCTGATTTAGCAATCACACACCCTTAACCTCCACATCACACACTGTAGATCTAACCATTTCTGCAAAGCCCTGTGACCACGCGAGGCTTTGGGGTCATCTAGACACTGCAATACCACTGTCCAAAGGTAAAAGAGTGGCTGAGATTCTAAAAGGGGATGGTGTGCCTCTCGTGTCTGCTGCAACAGTGCTGAGCATAGTCTAATCCTTCTTGGCAATGAAGAGCCAGGACTTTGGTCCAAACATTTAGAGGCATGCTGAGTGCTATGGAGCGACTTGGGAGATCCATGCTAGATCATTCAGCACCTCCTTCTAGAGCATCGGCTTACAGAGTCACTAGCAGTGATAGCCAAATGATAGACAGGGTTATTCAGTTTAACCAATCACCACAGAGTACTGTGCATTTTTTTCATGCAGTAGTTCTATTTTATTTTTAATTTTTGATTAGTGCATCAAATTTTACATATTTATGGAATATGATATGACATTTTTATTTATATATACACTGTGCAGTGGAGGAACCACTATATTCTTTTCTTTTTCTTTTTTTTTTCAAGCCAAACTGTATCCAGCTTTATCTTTGTTTGTCCTTTTCTCTTTCTTTCTTTCTTTCTTTCTTTCTTTCTTTCTTTCTTTCTTTTTTTGTACAGGGTCTCACTACTAACTCATAGTGATGCTCCTGCTTGTACCTCCTGAATGCTAGGATTCCAAGCATGTGCCACCACGCCCAGTCTCCATCGCCGGCTCAGTGCACTTGAGAGTGGGGCCAACGCGGCAGTATCCAGCTTTATTAAAGATACTTTTCATAAAAAATTCATGGTATTCAGGAAGGACATAGGTACACAGTCGTTAATAGTATACAACAACTTTCAATCTTCCTTCTTGGATGGACTACCAAAAATCAGAAAGCCACTATAAAATCCAATGAAGTCATCATTTGAGGTTCAGAAGTAGGGAAAGTTCAGAGTGAAGGTGAAATTTCCCATTTAGCATGTTGCTTAACAACTTTTCATAAGCCAACCCTGACTTTCAGGAAATGAAAATGGCAGAATTATCAATCTGAAGATCCACAATCTAGAAAAAGAAATCAATTGCTCTTGTGGGACACCATCTCAGTGTTACTGGCAAGTCCAGATTGCCTGACACACTGATGACATCACTTTTGGGAATCAGATCCCAATAGGTCTCTGGGCATAAGGGGGTTAAGCCTATGCTGATGGCAGAGGAAAGGAGAACATAAAATGAACTGGGAGTTGTCCTGTACCACAAGGCATTTATGCCAAGGTGGCCACATGTGTCAACATCAGGGAATCCCTCCTCCTGGGAGCCAAGAGTAAGTCTCTCAAAACCAGCAGGAAAAGTTGCTTTCCCTACATCAACCCAGTTTGGGAGCTATTGTGCTACTGATATATGCTCCTTCCCAACAAAACAATGGTGAAAATTTCTGTGTCCTAACAACATAGCTTAAAAAAAAAAAGTAAAAGCTGGGCGTGGTGGCGCACGCCTGTAATCCCAGCACTTGGGAGGCTGAGGTAGGAGGATCAATGCGAGTTCAAGACCAGCCTGGGCTACAAAAGTGAGCTCAAGGCCAGCCTCAACTGCATAGCGAGACCCTGTCTCCAAAAGACAAAAAAAAAAAAAATTCTGCCTTATTATAAAACTTGATTTAAAAAATAGTATTTCAAACTGTACAGTCACCAGAAATACATAGTTATCAAAAATGCATACCCTTCCCTTGGCATCTCCAGCACCTTCAGCTTTTTGGGCCTGGTCTGCTTCAGCATGTCTATTTTCTACAGGGACTCACCTTGGCCCCCAGTGACGGTGATGACTGGAGGGACTAAGGTTTGGGAACTTTGCCTTCACTCTTCTTAGCTTTGAGAGCTGGTGACAGCCACACTGCAGGCTTAAAAGTCCATTCAGCCTTAATGCGGTCACGTTACCTCACTTTGCCTTGGGTATATACATACCCTTCACTCCAAACGTTCCCCTGCCACTCAGCTCCCTGGGCCTCCAGGAGAGCATAAAATCAAAGCAATTAATCTTCTATCAGACAACTTGGCCACATTATAAAACCCAATGGCCTATAGGAAAAAACTTCTGATCTACTGATTCTCCAAAGTTTAAAAAACTTCTGTAACTGCACTGGCAAATGGCAGAAAATTCTCTATGCAAGACTTTTTTCTCTTTAAGGACTCGTGCCTCCTTCCCTCCCAACTCCCTCCCTTCCTCGCAGTACAGAGGGACCCCAAACTCTCAGCTCACACCACTCAGCCTGGCCCCTCCCTCCGTCTCCTCAACCCTCTACAAGACACTCAGTGGGCCTGAGCTCCCCTCCCCCAAGCTCCCAGCTACAACTCAGCAATCCCCTCTGCTAAAATTTCCGGAACTTCCAGCCTCTGGGCTCCTGCTGCTTCCATCCACTCTGGCCTCTCACCCTACTGTTACTTAAACCAAAGACAGCTTCCCCACCAAATGATCTCTTTCAGTCAGACCAGAGGCCCCAACCCCCACCACAGCAGCCCAAGCCATGAGCATCGCCTCCTTCAGGGTCACTTCACCTGCTGACCTCTCAACTTTCAGGGCTAAAATGATACCTCACTCTCTTCACCCCCTCTCCATAGCCTTCCTCTGTGCCAGTTGACTTACACACTTCACTTTCCTCCCTGCCCCCACCCCTTATAACCAGTCTTTTTCCTTCAGGTTTTTCACTTTAATAAGTTTTTTATTCCCCAACAGTGGTCACCCCTCCCTCTGCTATCCATCAAGCTAGAGACAAGATAACAGCCTACAGAGCCTGACAAGCTCATGTCCCTCTCTCCTCATCCGTACCTGCCCCTCAGCCACCTCTGTAGTTGGGGCAGCCACAATAGACACCTCACTGCCAGCCTACAAGTCCGGGATTTGTACCCGTCAGCGCTCCTCTATTAGGCCATGCATAATCCTTACGCTCTGCTCAGCTTGCTCCCACTCAGATCTGATACATTACATTAAACCTAAACATATATTAACTACAAATAAGAGGTTTTTATGTTTTTCAAAATTCTTCTTACAAGAGATCTATGCTCATTGACTTACAAAAGCTCTGACTAGTCTCTCATAATTATAAACCTAAAAAAGGTAATCATGTTTTAACCTAGCCAGAAATGAGTGCACTCTCATTTTATAAAGATGTCCATGTGTCCTGTGTATACTTGTTTGTCTTTATGTCATTCTCTAAACAGCTGTTCCTTCATTTGAACTCTGAAACATAGACATAAAAGCATGCTTTCTCCTGTGTTACCAGCTCATCTGACATCAAAATTAATTTATAATTATATAGAAATCATTTAAATAGGGAGAGATTATTGAACAGGACCCTTAATTGTTGGATAAAGGGTGGCCAACCTTTGTTCATCAATAAAGAGCCGCCCCACGTAATCTCTTAAAAAGATACCTCAAACAATTTGGTGATTGGGTAAAATAAAGCTTTTTCAATAATTAAAGATAAGGTTTTCTTGTAAAAGATGCTCAACGTATTAAATATATGCATGCCTTCCAAATATACAGTATTCCACAATTTAAATTTCCTTTCAGATTTAAACATATGCCTTTCTCTTATGCTACAGGTATTCATAAGAAGAGGTTCCTGTCAAGCCAACATGAGGCCATCAGTCAAATGATAATTTTCTAACCAAAACTTATGTGACACGTATCCTGTGTGTGCCATTACATTTAGAGATGCCAAACAAAATGGAGATTCCATGACCTGTTATGACTGCTATGCTACACTACTATGTAGGATGTCAAATGTTCTCTGCAAAAGTATATAACTGTTGTCCATTAACATTTTACAGTAATTTAACTGCTCAAATGTCCATGGCTGATAAGAAATAATAGTTCTCTGATTACACTTTATATTTCAAGGTACTTGATACTCGGATAACATTTTAACAATGCAATGTACTGCTCCAAATGTAGACCTAGATTCTCCTAAAAGAACTCATATTGATTCCTATTTTATATCCCAATCAGCTCCTGACACTCATGCCAAGCTTAAAACACAAATCTCAGCCCTCAAACCCCACAGAAAATCTTACTTAATCTAACTTTCTGTGCCTTCAACAGTAGAGACCAAAATTAAGTATATGCACTGCCAACTTTTGGCTGTGATGCTGGAGATTTCCACCAAAACAGGACATGATTTGCTCTCACCCTTCCAACTGATGCAACAAGAAAACTGATCTCCCAACCTCAAAAGACACTTGGATGAGTTCGTGTTCTCTAAAACTAAAGAATGAATTGTAGGAACGAGATGGAGGTTTAGAATAGAATATTTATTGGGAAAGAAAGCTTCTATCCAAGAGGGGAAGAAAAGAGGGATACTAGTGAGTCGCCTGGGAAATTATCTTTTTTTAGAGTTCTTATAGGGCAAAAACATGTGATAAGGTGGACCCAAGGTGAAACTAGGGGAACTTACTTAGGTGGTCATGAGGTGAGATAAAGCCATAGTTGACCAATGAAATTACAAGCATCATTGTGCAGGTAAAATTGACTAAATCGGGAGCAAATTGGGAAGCAAGTCATGTAGCAAGTGGGTATGAAGAATAAGGGTACCTTCTGCTGGGGTTGAGATTTTGACTCATTTAGGCTCTTTCAGGGCAATCGATACTCATTTAGATTATTAATCCCTGATACTTAACTTTAAATGAGTGGGCAGTTGCATTTTTTACTCTTTTGTTTTGAGGTCTGGTCCACAGGTGGGGTGCCTGTCTCTTGCAAAGCTGTATAGTCAAGTTGCTTCCCATATTGCCCTCAAGGGCCTGGCCCTATCTGACTGCCTATAATATTTATATCTAATTTGGCTGCCTACAACACCAGTGCTGCAGGGAAGATCCCCAATTAGTTACCTCAGGGATATCTAAACATCCCCTTCAAGCTCCACCCCTGGGGGATGTCACATTTTATTGGTAGCAGCAGCATGGCAGAGAAGCAGAAATAAAAGGGGTAAGAGGGGAAGTCTTTATTAACTCTGAAGGCATGGAGAGGATAGAGGGCAGGGACATGGTGGGGAGTATCCTCGGAATTGAGACAGGGAGGTGAGACTTTATAGACTTCTGCTAGGGGACAGGTTCAGTGAGACCTAAAGAGCTGACTGGAGGCAGGAAGTTGTATCCAGGGCTGGAGTAAAGAAGAAGGAGGAACTGGTCACTGGGAAGATAAGATGCTGTTTTGGGGATTCAGCCATGTTGAATCAGGGCCATGATAACTTACTAGCTTATACTCCGGCTAGAACCTTCCTTTGATAGAGGAAGAATAAGAAAAGCAAAAGCTATGTAAGGAAAGAACTGAACTATCATTCTTGGTGTTGTAGGTAGCTGAATTAGATCGAAATATTATAAGCTACCAGACAGCGCTAGACCCTCAAGGAGACAGTATGGAAGACAAGATGGCTTTACAACTTTGGGAGAGAGAGACCACTGCTTGGGCCAGACCTCAAGACAAAAGAGTAAACAAATGCAGCCACATGCATTCCTAGGGAAAGTCACTGACCCAACCCCCTACAGGAACAACCCCAGTTCTGTATTGATGCCCACTTGCTACATGACTTGCTTTCCCATTTGATCCTGGATTTAATCAATTTCACAGGAACAACTGTGCTTGTAATTCTATTTGTTGTAATGTTCTGTGTCAGTGCTGAAAGAAATGATGAGAAGACCCAATGAAGGTAGCTCAGGGGACTCACTAGATTTGTCTTTCTCAAAGTAAGCCCAGAACTCTAGAAGCATCTTCTTTTTATTTAGGTCATACAATAGAAGATTTACAGGGAGGAGAGGGGATAATCACCAACGTCTCAAGTAAGGATGGAGACATTGTAGGCAGCTGAATTAGATAGAAATATTATAGGCAGTCAGACACAGTCAGGCCCTCAAGGACAACATAGAAGACAAGGTAACTTTCCAACTAGAGACAGACACTCCTCCACCGTGGGCCAGATCTCGAGACAAGAATAAACAGAAGCAACTACATACTTCCCTAGGGATGGGCGTCAGGGATTGATACTCTAAGTAGGTATCAATTACCTTTAAAGATCCTGAAGAGTCACAATCCCAAGTTCAATAGGTGGTGTTCTTGCCCGCTTGCTACATGACTTGCCTTCCCATTGGATCCCGATGTTAATCAATTTTACCTGAGCAATGATGCTTGTAATCTCATTGGTTGGCCATAGCCTTTGTTCCCACCTCATACCCACCTAAGCTAGTTCCCTTGTCTTCTCTATAAGAGTCCCTGGAAGAGATAGCTTCCAGGGAACACCACTTGGGACCCCCCCCACCTCCTGTCACTCTCTCAGACAGGAGCTTTCTTTCCCTCTATGAATATGTTCTGCTCATTACCTCCATTTGTTTCTAAAATTCATTCTTCAGTTTTAGAGAACACGAACTTGTCCCAGGTACTTTTCAGGTTGGGAATTGGTTTCCCTATATCATTTGGAGGTTCCCTATTGGCGGTCACCCACCCCAGATCAACTTTTTCTTCCTGCATCACCAGTACTCAGGAGCTGAGGCAGGAAGATTGCCCCAAGTTCTGGCCTTAACAAATAAACAAAACAAAATACAAAGTGGAGACAAACGAGCGAACTCAGTTTAACTTTTTTCCTCACAAGCAGTGACTCTGAGAATATACTTGTGTGTCTTCAGAGTCACTTGGAAAGCTTGTCCTTTTTCCTATGTCTGGCCCTTCTGGCTCCACAGGTCTGGGGCTGAGCCAGAGAATTTACATTTCAAACGTGTTGCTACCCACCATTCCAGAGTGCGTGGCAACACATCCTCAACATGGAAAATAAGAAATGCTTTGACATGCAAAATAATATATCCTAGTAAGCAGCACTCTAGGAGAAAAAGGCAAATGAACTCAGTACGACTGTGGTAAAAGGGACAAAGGCACCGGTGTGAGCTCTGGTTCTTCTGAATACAGGTATGAGACTTAGATTATTTGAACTACGTATACCATGATCTACTGATCAGCAAAATGGGGATAAGAAAAATATCCCATAGTTAATTTTTTTTCTTGTTTCAGAACTTTTGTTTGCTTATGTATTTATTTTTATGGCCGGCTCAGCCTGCCCTGAGGGCAGGGCTGGCACAGCATGTGGTGCCAGGGATCGAATTGCTGTCCCTGCAGCTGCCTAAGCTTTCTAAGCAGGCACTTTAGACCACTGAGCCATCCTGCCGGGCCCTCCCATAGTTAATTCTGAGAACACACACACACAGAGCATGACTATTTGATTTAAGATGGGAGGCTAGAGTGGGACGAACTGGCTGAACAAGAGGGCATGGCCTGTTGATCACAGAGATTCTGGGTACAAAGACAGAACGTGGTTCCTAAGCCCAGCACCTGGGACCAGTTAGGGGTACTGTCTTCCATTCTTCTTTTACTGCT
The DNA here is from genome assembly GCA_004027025.1 of Myocastor coypus. Classification (NCBI taxonomy): domain Eukaryota; kingdom Metazoa; phylum Chordata; class Mammalia; order Rodentia; family Myocastoridae; genus Myocastor; species Myocastor coypus. The sequence goes on along the minus strand of PVJA010032361.1, from coordinate 9,400 downwards.
GGTGAAACCAGTGAATTGGCTTTGCTAAGAGGGCAGAGAGAGAAATCCAATGCCAGGCAAGGACCTGAGATGCAAAACGCCCATGGCCTCTGTGGCCCCACTTTGCTCTGCAGCATCGACACCTTTCCTATAACTGTCAATCCCCACTCCCTTTTTTGCATCTTTTATCCAATTCTTTGTTCAGAATAGGAACCCAGAAAGACTCAGGTAGCCCAAAAGGCAGTAACAAGGCCTTCCTCCTTTTCTTCAATCCTAGCAGGGGTGGAATTTTAAGTGACAGGATGAAATCATAGATTCATAAGGTAAATTCATCTCATGTAGATTTTCCAAGACATGGGAGCTTTCATACACAAATGCAGACTTTGAGGAAAAGGTGAAGCTCAGTGTTTGCAAACTAGGTATGCTGAAGAGTGGAGTCACAAGAATAGAAAGAACTAGTAGGCCTGATCCCCTGACTCCCCTCACACCCCTCTGTCTTCAGATATAAGGGTGGTCCTACATCCAGATGTAGGGAAAACATCTGCCCTGAGGGCTTTAAGACCTGCTTCAGTTAGGCGTGGTTGTGCACATCTGCAATCCCAGTACCCTGTAAGGCTGAGGCAGGAAGGTTGAACATTTCAATCCAGCCTGGGTAACTTAGTGAGACCCTGTCTCAGAATTTAAACATTGAGGGCTGGCCAGATATCTCAGTGTACTAAAGTGCCCTCTTAGGCAGAGTGCAGTGGACAGACAGGGTTCAGTCCCCAGCAAGACATGCCAGCCCTGCCCCCAGGGAGCATTGAGAGCAATTTGGCCTGGCATGGTGGTACTCCCCTGTAATCCCAGAGCTTGGGAGGCTGAAAACAGGAGAATCGCTATGAGTCTGATCTACATAGTGAGACTCTATAAACCAGTGGTTCTCAACCTTTCTAATGCCATGACACCGCAATACAGTTCCTCATGTTGCGGTGACCCCAATCCAAAAAATAATACGTTGAGAAATATTTATTACTAATTTCAATAAATAACATTTCACCATGGCATAGCATAGGTTTAAATATGTATTTTCTGATGGCTTTAGGCGACCCCTGTGTTTTGGTCATTTGACCCCCACCGGGGTCATGCCCCACAGGTTGAGAACTGCTGCTGTAGACCATGTACTAAAAAAAAAAAAAAAATATATATATATATATATATATATATATATATATATATATATATATATATATATATATATATATATATATAAAATCATTGAAAGTAAAAAATGCTGAGGATATAGCTTGGTGTAAAGGCAAATCCTCAGTATCAGTTCTAAAAAACAAAGACAGTTGTAATTTTTTTCCTATTCTGTGGGTTGTATTTTCACTCTAAGATTTCTTTTGAAGTGCAAAAGCTTTTTAATAAGGTAAGACCCCACTGTTGATTCTTTATAATATTTCCTTTGGGTTCTGTTCATGAAGTGTCTGCCTACACCTATGTCTCTGAGATTTCTGCCTATTTCCTTGTCCAATAAATTTAGTGTTTTTATTTCCATATTTAGATCTTTGATTCATTTTGACTCTAGTTTAGTACATGATGATAGATATGTGGTTCATTTTAGCCTTTGGCATGAGGAAAGCCAGTTTTTCCAGTATCAGTTATAGAGACTTTCTTCCAGTGAACATGTTTGGCCCCTTTGTCAAAGATGAGGTGGCTGAGTGTGTTTGTAGCTGTGTCTGCATCTTTTTTTCCATCCTATTGGTCCTCAAGTATGTTTGGGGTGTTTGTTTTGGTCAGTACCATGCTGATTTATCATGGTAGCTTTGTAATATAATTTCAAGTCAGAGACTGTGACTCTCCTGCCTTGCCTTTACTGCCAAGAATTGCTTTTGCTATTGTTATTATACGTTAGTGATATTTTGATTGGATTGCATTAAATCTGTTTAACAGTTTAAGGAGTATGGCTATTTTCACCATGTTGGTACTTCCTGTCCATGAGCAAGGGATATCTTTTTAATTTTGTACTGGGGATTGAACCCCAGACTTTGCATTTGCCAGGCACATACTTAAGCCACGGAACTATCTCCCTGGCCCTCCATTTTCTGATATCCTCCTCTACCTCCTTTTTCAGAGTATGACAATTTTTTAAATTTTATTTATTTATTTATTTATTGTTTCAGAACCTTTGTTTGTTTATTCACTCATTTTTATGGCTGGCTCAGCCTGTGCCCTGAGGGCAGGACTGGCGCAGCATGTGGTGCCGGGGATCGAACCGCGGTACCTGAAGCCGCCCAAGCTTTCCCAAGCAGGCGCTTTAGACCACTGAGCCATCCCGCTGGGCAGGGTATGATAATTTATAATGTATAGATCTTTTACATCCTTGCTAGATTGATCCTTTTTTCTTTTCTTTCTTTCTTTTTATTTATATTTTTTTTTGTGGTACTGGGAATTGAACTCAGGACCCTGTGCTTGCCAGCCCATACCTTATTCTACTGAGCTATCTTCCTGGCCCTTAGATTGATTTTTAAGTATTTCTTTTCTTCTTCTTCTTCTTCTTATTAATATTATTTATTATTATTATATTATTATTATTTTATTTATTATTATTATATTAATTAATTAATAATAATAATAATAATAATAATTTTTGGTCTTTTTGAGACAGGGTCCCTCTATGCAGTTCAGGCTGGCCTTGAGCTCACTTTTGTAGCCCAGGCTGGTCTCGAACTTGCACTGATCCTCCTGCCTCAGCCTCCAAAGTACTGGGACTACAGGCATGCACCACCATGCCTGGCTCTTTTTTGTTTTTTTAAGTATTCCTTTTTTTGGATGTTATCCTAAAAGATGTGCTTGACCTAATTTCTCTGAATTTATTGCTTGTGTACATCAATGCTATTTTTTGAGTGTTGACTTTTCATCTCAATACACTAACTTGAATATTAATTGTAAGAGTGTTTTGGTGGGTCTTCTATGTAGAGTATCATGCCATCTGTAAATAATGATATTTTAACTTCTTTCTTTCCTTTTTTAATTACTTTTTTTCCTGCCTAATTGCTCTGGTTAATGTTTCTCGAATCATACTGAATAGGAGTGGTAATATTGGGCATCTTTGTCTTCTTCCTGATTTTAAGAGTGAAAGCTTAAATATATATATATTTAAAGCCACTGCAAGGGGGCCGGTGAGATAGCTCAGCAGACTAAGCACCTGCTTAGGCAAGGGCGGGGACCATGGATTCAAACCCCAGCACCACATTAAGTGCCTGCCTATGCCCCCCCCCAACCCAGAGCTGAGCCCAAGAGCCTGTAATCCCACTGCTAGAAAGGCTGAAAACAGGAGGATCACCATGAGTCAGACCTGGCTAGTGAGACCCTGTACCAAATACATTTGGAAAGAAAGAAAGAAAGAAAGAAAGAAAGAAAGAAAGAAAGAAAGAAAGAAAGAAAGAAAGAAAGAAAGAAAGAAAGAAAGAAAGAAAGAAAGAAAGAAAAGAAAAAAAAAAAAGAGCCGCTGCACGGGAAGGTTAGAGAAACTGTCCTATACCTACTCCTCCTCAAGTTCCTTCAGCTAAAAATGTGAAGTCCACCCAGTCGCGGATATGAGCATTACCTGGGGCAACACGTCCTGGACTTCGTGGAAACTGCCAGAAAGACAGAGGCGAGGCCGCCCTCACGCTAGCTGCATGCACCGCTGCGGGGCGCAGTCCGGGTCTCACGGAGGCTGCTCTGCATCGCCGAGCCGCGCGCTGGGCACCGCGCCTGCGCTCAGCCCCGTGGGATGCGACGCCCTGTGGCGCCTGGCGCAGGTGCCAGCCACGTGCAAGGCTTCCCCGAGCGCTCTCCGGGACACCGCGGGCGGACCCAGGGCCATCCCTCGCTGACGGCCAAAACGATGAGCTCAGGCTTGGCAGGAGCTGTCTCCCTCTGGGGAAGACTGAATTCCCGGGAAAGGAGACTGTAAGAGTACAACCTTTTTTGGCGCTGGACATCTGAGAGGGACTGATAAGTCGCTAAGTTTCCCAGCTAAGAACACACTCAAACTTGTGATCTTCATGTCTCGGCTTCCTACTGCAGTGCCGAGATTAGAGGTGTGCAGTGCTACTTCTGCTTTCAGGTGTTACATTCTCAGTAATTCTTGTGTTTATCGTACAGAAATCCTTGAGTTTTTAACAAGGAGCCACCTGTTACTAACAGAGGTAGAGCTTGAATGCCACACTTCCTTTACAATTAAGGAGCAAAGAAATTTAAGTGCAAAAAAATCAAAACAAAATTCATGGTATTGAATCCACTGGGTGGGACCCAGGCCCGTACGAGCTCTATCGAAAGGGGGCGCTGCGGCAGCTACAGCCTGAGGCGGCGAGGGCGTGGCCTGAGTGAGGGGGCGTGGCCAGGAGGACGGGTCCTGCCCCGCGGTGTCCCAAGCCTCTGGGCCGACAGAGCTTCAGGCCCGCAACTGCAGTTCCGGGCTGCCCCGCAACGCCGGCGCACTCCTTCCTCTTCCTCTTCCTCTCGGGCCGTCCGCGGCCCCGCCTCCTCGTCCCTACGCCCACCCTTCCGGAGCGCAGTCGCGGTCGCCGCCTGCCTCCCTGCAGACATGTCGGCCCCGTCCGGGTCTCCTCACGCGGCCGCCGGTGCCTGCACCCCACCCAGGCCCGGTGTGGCCGTGGGTCCCGCAGCCCTTGCGCCCTCGGGGCCGGCGCCGGTGCGGCAGAACGGTGAGCACGGGCCTAGCACGGCGGGCGGGCGGGCGGGGTCGGCTCCTGTGTGGCCGGGTGGGAGTCAGTCCGGGGCGCGGGCCGGAGCTCAGGGCCGGGGCGCGGGGAGGCCGCACAGGCCGCAGGCAGGGCCTGAGGGCGTGCGAGGGCTTTTCCGGACCTCGTTGTCCGCCCTCGTCCCACTCTCGGCGGGACCGCGGCGGTCGTAGGGCCCGGCAAGCACGCCCCCGGGAAGACTGAAGTTGGCGCGCAAGTTTGTAGACAAAAGGGTGTGAATCTGAGAGCCCCGTGAGAGTAGCCATGACCCTGACCCAGTTGGGCCTGCAGGGTTGTGATTGCCACGGCTGCGCGAGCGTTGGGGAGTTTGCTTCTAGGGTTTGAAAGGGACCAAGTGTCACAACGGGTTTAGAGAACACCTTCAGATCAGGGTAGGGTTGGTGGTTTGGTTTGGGTTTGGGTTTTTCCTTTCTTTTTTTTTTTTTGTGGGTTCCCCCCCCCCGCCCCTCGTAGTTCCCACTTTAACAAATACAAAAAGGTGAGGGAGTTGGGTGGCCCTGGTTGTTTGCGAGGCCTCTGTAGAACAGCAGCCAGTGCTTGGGAAAACTGCTTCCTTGCTAACGTTGTAGGCTTTGATTCAACTTCCAGCGGTTTCACCTGGAAAATGAGGACTGAGGCATCGGTTTCCATTCTTGAGATTTGGAGTGTTTGGGGATGGGATGGGGCGGGAGAACTTCACGGCTGTCGGAAAAAGTCTTGGAAAGTAATGTTGGATTCAGAAAAATGTCTCACACTGGAAGGAAAACAAAGATACACTTCCGCTCCTCAAATGATTGACGTATTTTATCCAGTGGTTTAATGAAAACTTAAGACTTACCAGCAACACCTTGAGTTCAACAGCTGATGGCTTTTCATATATAAGGACTGTAGTTGGTGCTGAGAACTGGAGGTTGAAATTTTTCATAATCCAAAGTGATGCCTTAACTGTACTAGTTCATCGAATCAGCCATGCTCATTATTACATACTTAGTTTCAAAGGTCGTTTACAAGAAAGGGATTTGAGTGTATTGTTAGTGTGTACTGGTTTTGAATGCATGTAAAAGTACTGTTTCTGAGCAGTTTCTGTTCATGTAACCTTAATATAGCTTTTGTTTTAACACAGTTTTACATGTGAAACAAAGTAGAACATGGTGATTTAGGAGCAGGCCTCATATATTAAAACTCTGTACAGCCATGCCTAAAGATTCAAGGACTGTCTTCCCTTGATTTTTTTTGAGTATGTGTTATCGAGCTGAATGGACAAAGTTTTTAAAAGTGACAAATATTTACATTAGCCTTAAAAATTTTTGTGAGCACTCAAAGATGCTAAGATATGTGCTTAGCCAAATTGGATGTTAAATTTGGAAGAACAAATCAATATTTTGATGTCAAATACAGAAAATGCTTTCTGCTGTATTTAATAATTTCTTCTTTATAGTTGCCATCACTTCTACATTTGTTGCCCACCTACTAGTTAGGTCCTCCACCTTCTTTAACTGGTATTCTGGTGGCATTCAAATTGGTTGTGCCTGGACTAGAGAGGGATTTGATAGGTTAGGGTGGAAGGGAAGGGCCTCTACAGAAAATGGTTGCAGTTCAAGGAAGTCAGGAAGTGTGCCCTTGGCAGGTGTGCTTGGTGCTATGAAGAAACTGAAAGTCTTCCAGAGGAGCCAGGAGACTGAAAAATTGAAGGTGGAGACACTCTCAGGGTAACTAGTTAGAAGAGGCCAGGGTACAGAAGGATTTGTTTTTTCCTTTTCTTTTTTTGTGGCCCAGTCTGCCCACACTGAGGATGGGACTGGTGGGGCATGTGGTGTAGAGGACTAAACCACTGTCCCTAAGCTTGCCTAAGCTAGCACTTTAGACTCCTGAGCTATCTTGCCGGCCCAGAATTTGGAAATACATAGCTGGGATCACATTTGGTTTTGTTCTGTAGAAGGGATTACTTTAAATAGAGAAACAAAATCAAATCTGTTTCTGTTTCATTTGCTAATTTTGGAAAAAAAATTGCAATGATTAGGTGACAGTGATTTAAGTTTTTTATTTTTTAACCTTTCGTAAGCTACTTTGCTTTTTATTAGATCTCTGTGGAATTCCACGTACGATGAAAAATAGATCAACATGAGTATAAAGTACCAGAAGACACCACACACACAGTGCACACCTGTAATCCCAGAACTTTGGAGGCTGAGGCAGGAGAATTGTCACCAGGTGAAGAGTAGCTTGGGCTACAAAGTGAATTTAATTTATTTTATTTTTATGGCCGGCTCAGCCTGCCCTGAGGGCAGGGCTGGCATAGCCTGTGGTGCCAGGAATCGAACCACGGTCACTGTAGCCGCCCAAGCTTTCCTAAGCAGGCACTTTAGACCACTGAGCCATCCTGCCAGGCCCCTACAAAGTGAATTTAAGCCCAGCTTAGACCATATAGCAAGATCCACCGCCCCACTCCCACGCACACACCAAAGAAGAAGAAAAAAACTTCAGAGTCATAGAAGACAATGTACCTGGCTTTTGTACCTGATTGCTGTCATAGAACTCCTAAGCCCTTGGATGGCATTATGAGCTACTGGATCAAAACTGAGTTTATGTTAATGAGGTGGTTTGGAGTACCCAGAGCTAGCCACTGGATGAGACTGATTTCCTGAGGTTGAGAATAGAAACTTTCAGTCACTGACCACCAGCTTCTGAGGGCTGGGATGCAGTTGGGCAAAGGAGAGCGAGTTAGTTCTTTGCCACATATTAAACTCTGAGGTATGATGAGCTGGGCTGCTACTGGTGCTGCCCAGCTGCCATACCACCATGCCACCACACCCTCCCTGTACCTTGCTCTGTGCCTCAGTTCTGTGGGGCTCCTATTTCCCTCCTTTGTAGTAAACTGCTGAACCGGTTTGATCCAAGACAGGGGCTGGCCAGGCAGAAGTGTAAGTGATAGCCCATAGCTCGTGACTACCCCCTTGAGGTGGGCAGGATGGGCTGAATCCTTACCTGTGGGATCTGACATCCCATAGGCAGGGAGCATGGGAGTGGACTGAATTAGGCACATCCATTAGTATCCATTGGAGAAAAAAACTCAACACTTGTTTTTAGAGAAGTTGCAAAAAAGACAAAATGAGTATGGCTAAAATAGAAGTGGAGGTCCTGTGTGCAACTTTTGGAACACAAGCTGAAAAACACCTACTCCATTTCCATAATTTTATACATGAACTCATTGGGAATGCTGTGAGTAGGTACAGTTTTTACTCCTTCCAAGTTTACTCCTGTGCAAACTTAGAATGAGGGCAGTGTTGTGTCTTTTGTTCATTGCTGTGTAATTAGGGCCGGAGATAGCACTGGGCAAGTTACACATATGTACCTGTTGAATGAAGACACTTCATATCTCTAAATTTCAAGTCTATGTCTCTTATTAACAGTCTGTGTAGTTTCATTTTAGAAACTTCCAATATTGTTTGCGAATAGAGGCAGAAAACAGTTTTTATTATCATTTTTACTTGTGTTTTATGTTTAACTGCTAAACTGCTTTTCCTTATTAACTGAGCTTCCTTTTCTGGAGTTATTTCTATACTTCATTTTTCTACTTAACAGTATAGGGCCTTCTGTACTTTTTTCTGTATTAACATTCATCTGACTAACATTTATCTGTTAGTCGAGTAATTTTCATCTTTTATTCTGCCTTTTAAGGTTCTTTCCAAAGCCTTGTTTGAAGGTTGAATAAAGGGCCTGAAAGTATAGTAATACAACTCCCAGTTGCTGCTGATTGACTTGAAAGAGGTATTTTTTTTAAAAAGAGTTTTTTTGGGGAGGGAAGTACACCCAAATTTAATAGTACATTCCTGGTTTTCTTATTTTACTCTTAGGTAGCAAATGGCATTTACTTTCAAATGAGAATATACTTGCTTGCTTTCATGTGCCCTTTCCAAGAACGATAGCACTGGCAGTTTTGTTATTTTTAAATGCCAAAATGCAAACAAGGTGGAAGAGAATGGGAATTTATTTACTAGAATTCACAATGAAAGGTGTAAGCAGTCCTGCCTTTCACACTGCAGTGCTCTCTGGGCTATCAGTCACAGGAAATCTTTTCACTTAGACAACACATGCAGAATTTCCCGGGCCCTAGGCTCCCTAGTGTGTCTTGAAGTGAATTCCTTTTGATCTGAGCAGTGAGTGTCTCAGGCTTCTAATCTTCTGGTGGCAGGCTAGAAGTGGAAGCCTCAGGTCTTCTCTTGCGGATCATAGCACCAGGGCCTTCGTGTTGCTGTCTGCATCCTTGATTGCTTTTGAAGGTGGCTAATAGACACTTCAAAAATCTTGAAGCAATACTCCATGGATTTCCTATTATTACATGTGTTGCTTTAGTTATTGGCGGTGTCTTTTCACCCCTACTCTCTGGTTTCTGAGATTATTACAGTTGTAACTTTTCATACTAAGACATTGAAATAGAACAGATTTGGATCTGGTCTCAGTGGACTTCCCTAGGAGTGAGGCATGTGCATGTTCAGCAGTGTTGTTTGTTTCTATTCAGCCCTAAGCATGCTGCACAGTTGCCCAGGTGTGTACTGCTGAGGGTAGCAGGCTTTGGTTCTGCCTATTTACCCCCCAGTACTGGAGCTCAAACCCAGGACACTCCCATTGAGATAAATCCCTTATCCAGCACCTATTTTCAGTTTGTTCTTTTTTTTTTTTTTTTTTATTTT
>PVJA010032360.1:0-24191 GCA_004027025.1 Myocastor coypus | reverse complement strand
AAAAATAAAAATAAAAAAAAAAAAAAAAAAAAAAAAAAAAAAAAAAAAAAAAAAAAAAAAAAAAAAAAAACAGGAAGTTAATTATATAACAATTATAAATACATGAACCCAATATCAGCACATATAATTGGATGAGATAAACATTTGTGGACATGAAAAACACTAATTCAACTGTAGTGAGGGACCTCAATACCCCACTGTTACAAATAAAAAGATAGGGGCCCTGCAGCTTAGCTCAGTTGTCTAAGTGCCTGTTCAGGCAGACATAATCAGGACAGTGCATCGGGGTTCCATCCCCAGCTCCACAAGTCTTACCCGACCCACACTTAAGGCAGCCTGAGTCAGCCAAAAAAAAAAAAAAACTTCTCAAATAAAAAAGATCAATTAGACAAAAAATGAACAAAGAAATATCATAGGTGGATCAAAGCTTTGAACAAATAAATATCTACAGAGTATTCCATCCAACAACAACAAAATGCTAATTTTTCTAGATAGTGCATGACTTTCTCCAAAATAGACCACATACTAGCCCACAAAGCATGCTTAAGTAAAAGCAAAAGAATCAAAACTATCACATGAATGTTATCAGATCACTGTGCAATGAAACTAGATATCTATGGCAAAAGATGACATGAATATTACACAAACACAATAGTACACAAACAAATGGAAATTAAATAATAGCCTTTTGAATAATCAATCAAAGGTTAACATCAATATGATATATAAGAACACAATGAAAGCAGTCCTATAAGAAAGTTTATAACAGTGAAGTCTCACATCAGAAAAACAGAATGAACACAAATAGATACCCTAGTGATGTGTCCCAAGGTCATAGAAAAAATAAACACAATCTAAATTCAAGACTAGCATTGGGAAGGAAATTCTAAAGAGCAAACAGGGCTGGTGAGATATCTCAGCTGACTAAAGGCCTACTTCACCAAGTACAGGAATCCAGGTTTGGTCCCCGGAACCAGGTTCGTTCCCCAGAACCATATACTGTGACAGCTCCAACCCCCCGGCACACTGAGCCAGCCACTGAAACTGGGCATGGTAGTGTATGCCTGTATTCCTAGCACTGAGGAGGCTGAAAACAGGATGATCACTATGAAGCCGAGTTGTATAGTGAGACTCTGTACCAAATATATTTTTTTAAAAATCAGAGCAAAAGTTAACATAAATTACACTAACAGAACAATACAAAAAGTGATGAATCCAAGTATTGGTTCTTTCAAAGATTAAACAAAATGGGCAACCAAAGTCCTCAGCAATCTTACCTAAGTCAGGAAATAATAGACCCAAATACACACAACTAGAAACGAGAAAGGATGAACTCACTAAGGATTCGGCCAAAATCCAGATTATAAGTAGCTACCTTAAGAATCTGTACTCCAATACAATGGAAAATTCAGAAAAATGAATTAATTTATAGGTATATAAAGCAGCAAGGCTGGACCAAGCAGATAGAAAAATTCTTAATAATCCAATATCCATTGGTAAAATTGAACAAGTATGTAAAAACTACCAACAAAGAATGTGCTTGCTTAGTATCTATAGGATCATAGATCCCATAGGGAAAGAAAACATTTGCCAGATACTTTCCAAACACTATTATCTAGAATATATAAAGAACTCAAAAACATGAAATTTTACACAATAACAATTTGACTACAAAGTAGGCATTTGAATAGATACTTCTCGGATGGAGCACAAACAGCCAATAATTTCATGAAAAACAGGTGCTAACTGCCCGTTCAACGAATACAAATTAAAACAATGAGATTCCATCTCACTCCAGAAAACAGGGCTATGACCAACCAATCAACCAGAAGCAGCTCCTAATGGGGCCAAGGGACAGGAAGGAACCCTCCTTTATAGGTGGTGGGACTGGAAATGGGTACAACAATTACAGAGATCAGTATGGAGATATTTCAAAAATAAAAATAGAAATTCCAATTTAGTCCTGAAATCTTTTATCATCACCCTCTATCTGCTCTGTCGCTGTAGTTCTTTTCATAACATTTGGTTTGTAATTCTGTCAGCGTTTGCTCTAGACTATTTTAATGCCATGTATACATGCCTGTTTTGTCAAGTACTTGTTACATCAACTGTTACAACGTTATAATGCCATATTCTAACATAAATGAACACTGAACCAGGCAGTCAGCCCTCCCACGCAGTCCATAAACACTACACATATAACACCACAAGGGGGCAGCACAGGTGCAAGCGAGAATGTCAGCCCCGCCTTGCGCTCTCCTTGTTCTTGCGTCTGGCCGGGGAACTCTGCGGTCTACGGTGCAGAACAGGAAAAATATAGGTAAATGTTCAGCTCCTGGCTAATGTTTCTGGGTACATGAGCATGAAGAAAGCAGCTGAATAGAGATGGTAGGGAAAGCTTTAAAGTGCTTGTGGGCCTTGGAGAAAAGAGCAAGGGGGTGCAATGTTGGGGAGCAGCCTGAGGGGAGAGGGGAGGAGGGCGAGAGGCCAAAGGGAGGAGAACGCTCCACACCAGCGGAGCAAGGCCTCCTGGGGTGAGTTGGCAGGTCAGGAGCCAGAGGATCCCCGGGAGTAGTTCCAGAACTGTTGAAAAAGTTGCATACTTCAAATTTTTGCACCTGTTATTTTCATCTGTTGACACTGGAAGCTAACACTAAACTTCAATAAAAGGGAACAATCATTACAGGAGGAAAATGCATTTGCTGGTTTTCCAAGAGTATGTGTCAAGTCTTGTTTTCCACAAGTGGCTCATGAGGTAACAGTGTCAAATCACTTCACCCTTGGTGACAAGTTCAAAGTACACATTTCATCCTAGTCTAAACTTTCTGCATGCCTGGCAGAAGCTGCAACTTTTTAAATATTCAGTTTGATTATAAAATAAATGTGCATATTGAGACAACAGAGCTGTAGGCAGGAACCAAGAGCGGGTCGCCCCATTTTCCACCTCTGCTTCCCGACTCATGGTGCAAGGCAGGCAAAGGGAACATTGGATAGATTCTGTAAATAGAAACTGACTGAACTCCCTGACAGAGGTACAGGGTTGGGGGAGAAGCTTTCTGAGCAAGGAAACAATAGGCCTTCATATTGCAGAAGCGAAGCATGTGGAAAGATGGGTTGGATTCCAACGGGGAAAAGGTAAGGACAAGTATTCTGGTCAGAAACTACAGAAGCTGCAGAGATCCAGAGGAACAGAAGATGTGTTAGACAGCAAGGAGACAGGTGTGGGCAGACCCAAGAGCTCTGGTACACAGAGAAGTGCTGGGAGCCACTGTGGCTGGAGATCAGTCACATGTGTGAGGGCAGGAGAGGGCCATATGCCTAAGGCAGTCAAGCTACCTCTGTCTGGAGAAAAGCATCCTGCCTAGTCAATTTTGGCTATTAGTGCTGTACCGGCCCCACCCCCAGGGCACACTGAGCTGGCAATTGAGACTGGGCATGTGCGTAATCCCAGCTCTTGGAAGGCTTTAGACAGGCGGATCACTGCAGTCTGATCTAGTAGTGAGACCTTGAACACACCATAGACCCTTAAAAAAAAAAAAAAAAAAAAGCTGGCTATTAGTCACTAGGTAACTGTGTGTATCCTGATTATCAGGCCCACCTGAAGGATACTTGGCATGTGTTCATGTTCTCTAAAACTGAAGAATGAATTTTGGGAACAATGGAGGTTAAGAGCACAATACATTTATTAGAGGGAAAGAAAGAGAGGGACAGAAGGGGACCTGAGTGAGTTGGCAAGGAATTTGTGTTTTCTAGGGATTTTTATGCAGCAAAACCATGAGGTTAGTTGAGTCTAAGGCAGAAAATATGGAATCTACACATGGGTCAGGAAAAAACTATGACCAACAATAACACTGTGAGTACAATTGCTTAGGTAAAATTGATCAAAACAAGATCAAATGGGAAAGGGAGCCACATAACAAGAGGGCGTGAATGCAGAACAGGGGCTTTTCCTGTAGGAATGGGTCAGTGATTCCTGGCTCTTTCAAGGTGACCGGTACTTATTTAGAATACCAGTCTCTGATGTCCATCCCTAGGGAAGGACGTGGCTGCATTTGTTTGCTCTTTTGTCTTGAGGTCTGGCCCGCTACAAGAGTGTCTGTCGCTGTCACGTTTGCAATGCGTTTTGTCTTCTATATTGTCTCCTTGAGGGCCCAGCCCTGTCTGACTGCCTATAATATTTCTATCTAACTCAGCTGCCTATAACAGAACTAACTTCACAAAGGAATAAATAAATATCCCTATTGTTATTCTTTAGGTCCTTTGCCAATCAGGCCATGGGGTCACCACCTGACCCAATGCTTATCTTCTTGTCTATCATTTCCTCATTCCTGCCGCTGTTTCTTTCCAGGGTACTTAAGATGCTAAGTCCCTACATTTGGTCCCTAATCCAGTCACCTGGTAAGAGATAAGGGTGCAGTAGGAAGGTCTCCCAAACACATGCCCAGAAGAGTGAGGCTAATTGGTTAGAGACAGCATTCACCAAAAATGTGCATTGGTACTGGCGTATCAGGTATAAAACTTGGGGATGGAGGCTCATTTAGGCCGAAAATGAGTTCACTAGGCCCAGAGAGACAGATGAGCTTAAAGAAAAAAATAGGTTTGAGAGAAGCCAGAAAGCAGAAAGTTATACTGAGCTAAAAAATGGGGCAAATAGAGTTTCAAGAATATCGGGGGAATGTGTATGTAGAAGTTTTGACATGCTTGGTTCCTGTATTTACTTTCCTCTCTGGATTCTGGTTGGAAGGGGTTGTGGTGGAGAACACAAAGGATCCCCCATCCCCACCGGAGAAGTGTTTCCCCGTGAATTTCAGTTCTCAACACTTAATACTTTGACTTAACCATGGGTGTAAATCCCAGCCTTTTCAACTCAGAAAAACTTCACAGAGTCACAGATTGGAACTTCTGCCCCTCAGAGAGTAGAGCCATTTTCTTTATCTCCCTTGCAAATGGTACTAATAGAAGTTATATGGGCAGGGGAGCTCATGGAGAATTTTTAACCTATCTACTGTTACTTAAGTTCAAGTCCCTGATGACCTGAGACAAGATATGTATCTTCATGAAGCTGTACCTTTTTTTTTTTTTTTTTTTTTTTTCTGCCAGCTCAGCCTGCCCTGGGGGTGGGACTGGTGCAGCGTGTGGTACCAGGGATCAAACTGCTAGTCCCTGCAGTTGCCTAAGCTTGCCTAAGCAGGTGCTTTAGACCACTGAGCCACCTCACCAGCCCACACTGTACCTTATAAAATCTGAAAAGAATTGAAGCAAGCTGTTTCTACGTATGGCCCTACTGCTCTCTTTATCTTAAGTTTAGGAAAAATTCTAGGACAACATATTATGGCCCCAAATGATTGGAAATGAATAGGTACAGCACGTTTAACTCCAAATTATTTGTTGTAGAGAAGAACTTTCCTTGAACACTGCAAAGATGAAGCAGTTTATAATGCTGTTCACATTATAGCCGTTACAAAGGATATGCTGAGAAGGTGCCTTTGTGATCACAATCAGCTGACCTTTGCATTGCAAGGATAAGAGCAATGGAAGAGAGCTGCCTGGAGGGCCTGGAGGGAACTTCCTTCAGAGGGTGAGGCATCCCTTAATTTGGCTTCCATTCATCAGGGCCCACATGAACATTTCCAAGATTTTGCAGCAAGCTAGTGTGAGGATTATAAGTAACACAGAAGTTAGCAAATGAATAGTTCAACAACTGGCCCTTGAAAATGCAAATAAATGGTATAAAGAGGCTTTATAAGCTAAAAAAAAAAAAAAAAAAAAAAAAAAAAAAAAAAAAAAAAAAAAAAAAAAAAAAAAAAAAAAAAAAAAAACAGGCTACACTGAGATGATTCAGATTCCCGCCGAGATTAACGCCTTATATGTCCAGGAGCTGCCTTGGCAGCATCTATTACTCAGATTATTCATATAGAGTCTAGAAAGAAAGGGGAAAGTAAGATAATTCATTTTCATTGTGGGGACAAGAGACACTGTGCCTGAAACCACTGTGCCGCAGCAATGAGTGCAGCACAGCCATTCTCTTCAACTAAACCTTGCCATTCTTATACTACCTATCAGTAAGAATATCACTGGAAGAATGAGTGTAGGTCTCGAACTGGTGCGAAAGGCCAGCCCTTTCTGGATAACTCCCAGTGGGGCCCATCAAAATATGGGGGCTGCATGGATGGCTGCTTTGGGGCATGAAGTGCTGGGCGCTTTTGTGTACCTGGTATGCAACCCATATTCCTAATCCTGTCCTCTGTCCACTAGCTTCCAGGGATAGCTTCTCACGACTAACTGCTCTGCAGCAGGAGCCACCCTCCTGCCTTCTCCTCCTCCACCTCAGGGATGGCCTGTCACCCTTCCCAGGTGGACACGGGCAGGTGGCAGCCACCTAGTGCTTAGTCAGCCACCAGCATGCACGCTTGGCACTCCAGTGGCATGTGAGTTCTGGCTTCAAGCTGTGTCCCTGCAGGCCCAGCTGCTGTGCTGTGCCCAGGTAAGGCGAAGGCACAACACCTTGGTACCATGCATGATTAGACAGCAAACACTGCTGTACAGCGCCCAGGACATAGGAATCCCAGCTACCTCTGCACAGGAGAGGGAGCAGTTGGGCTCCAAGCCAGGTAAACAGTGCCTGCACTTTCAGCAAAAATATTGCTATTATCATTACAAGGGCTGTAACATCTGCAGGGAGAGTGAATATGTGTGCTGTGTACAGGGCACAGGCAAAGTTTGCTTCAAACAATTTTGCAGAACTTGTTAGAAGTCTTTCAATGCTTTCCAAAAGGTTCTTATTTTTCCCTACTTCCCCAGCCAAGTATCAGAACTCACACTTTACATTTGCAAAGTAAGTCACCCCAAGGTGGGTTACTCAGGCAGGAAATAAGGCAGCTTGCACTTGATACAGTGCAAGAATGTGCCGGGTGCTCCATCTCTGCCTCACATGTTTGCCTAGCAGTGAACTAGGCAGGGAGCTCTGGGACTCCTCCTACCCGTCCTACCATAAATTCATGGAGCCCATTTGTCCGGAACCTTGCTGCTATTTACAGTGAATGGTGAGGGCAGGCCCTTGGCCTGGGGTCTTATAGCCAGGATTTCTTTTTTTTCTTTTTCTTTTTTCCCCTTGTTTCAGAACTTTTATTTATTTATTTATTTATTTATTTATTTATTTATTTATTTATTTATTTATTTTCTGGCCGGCTCAGCCTGCCATGAGGGCAGGGCTGGCACAGCATGTGGTGCTGGGGATCGAACCGCAGTCCCTACAGCCGCCTAAGCTTTCCTAAACAGGTGCTTTAGACCACTGAGCCATCCTGCCAAGCCCTAGCAAGCATTTCTTTTGGAACAGATGTGCGTGGAAAACAGCCTCAAGGAGCACGGGACAGTGAAGCTACAGCAGCCTGTACCTCACAAGAGCCTGTGCCTCAGCCCCAGAGCAGGTGGACAGCCGATGGAGATGGCTACCCAGCATCCCCAAGAAGGGAAGGTTGCACTGCAGTGATTCTCACCGCCTTCTACCCGGTGAGGTCTGAGGATGGCCTGGATGTTTGATATTAACATCCTTAGGATGCACTGCAATCAGTATCTGGATTTAATACACAGGCATGTAAAGCCTCTCCAAGGCTAACAGCTTTGCTGGCCTCAGCAACATCAAACCCTCAAGTTTCAACATGACCAGATGCACACTTCCTCTCACTGATCCACGGCAAAAGCCACATCACCAGTACAGTGTGGGCAACTCTTTCATGTCACCAGCTGTACCACATACCTGAATGCCCTTCTTTAAGATATGCTCACCCATGTCAAAGTCCCCAGTTTCTTGTAGTGTTCCCCCAAAACACAAATAGGACCAGGAGCTTGTCTGGTTTATTCTTCCAGCCACAACTGTCAAGCTCAAAGAAGAATATGGTGCTCATTCTCTTCTAGGACTGGGGACCGGCTATTTTATGCTCCCACTGTGTATGACAAGGGCTTATGAATATGCAAGTGATAGTTCAGATCCCTGAATGAAGTAAGGTGTGCTTTCCACTTTGTGTATGTGATGGTCATTTCTCCCAGGAAACTGCGGGCTCATGATTCCGTGCTTGACTGCGCTGACTTAAAGAACCCCGTCGAGTTATCAAATTGCCTTCCGTATCATGAGCAAATGCTAGATTTTGTTTTTGAGAACTGAGAGGAAAAGCTTATTTTCACGCTATTCAAAAACACATTTTATATCTTCTAGCTTGCGACTATTCCCGTCTCCATAGCGACCTGTCCCTGAGCTTTCCTCCACATCTCCCGCACACTGATAACAACTGATAGGTCTTTGGAAATAGACAACAGTGGTGTCATATTAGCAAATTGCTTGTTACCCAAAGCAGTAGCATCATACAACGATGAGCCAACACGAAGATCTCTCGATTATCAAACTCAGCTCAGTGTCTCAGCATAAAAGCTCCAGCCCTGCCTTGGAGAATGAAAGGACCAGCTTCCGGGATTCTTCATCTGTCTTTTTAACAATCTGACAGGTTAGAGCTTTACATTATCTTTCACTTGTTCTTGATGATGATGGGGACCTGAGATGATCATGATAATGGATGAAGAAGAAGGGTTTGATACCAAGGCATTTGATATTTATATATGTATATATTTCTATAAAGCGGGGCTGGGGTGTTCCACAGTTCCTGGATCAGATCCTTCTCTATGAAAGCTATAGTAGGTAATGAAAACACCCAAATTTCAGAGAATTCCTGCCCTTAACCTCACAGAAACAATGGCAAAAAGGTAAACAGACAAATCTTTAGCACGTTGGAATGGGTCCACATGTTTCTGGAGGCGCTTGCCTTCTCCCCACATGTCTCCCACTATGCACCTCTTTTTCTCTAGGCTTTCAATATCTTTCACATAGCTGGGCCTGGTGACACACATCTGTAATCTGAAGACTGGAGAGGCAGAGGCAGGAATATCATCGTGAGTATGCAGCCAGCCTGGTCTACATAGTGAGTTCAAGACCAGGATGAGATGCATAGCAAGAATCTGTCTCAAAAATTCAGGGAAAGGGGAGGAGAGAAGGAGAGGAGAAGAGAGGAGGGGAGGGGAGGAGGAAGGAGAGGAGAAGAGAGGAGGGGAGGGGGAAGGGGAGGGGATGGGAGAGGAGGGAAGAGGAGGGGAGGGGAGGGGAGAGGAGGGGAGGGGAGGGGAGACAAGACGAGACGAGAGGAGAGGAGAAGAGAAGAGAAGAGAAGAGAAGAGAAGAGAAGAGAAGAGAAGAGAAGAGAAGAGAAGAGAAGAGAAGAGAAGAGAATTTTGTTCATAAACAATGAAGGAATCCACAGATTGTCCCTCATAAAAGTGGAACTCTAATACTTTGGCTATCTTAAATGAAAGAACCTCAAGGAATATCAAATGCTAAAGCAGGTTTCTTTTTGTGTGTCCTTTCCTAAGAACTGGAACAGGGCTCAGGGAGGGAAGTTATCTCTGAGATCATCCCTAACTTCCATTAACTAAATTCCTATGTTAAGTCTGTTAACAAATATGAATACACTTTTGATACACACTGCTAACCTATATTTCAGTCCTCTATGAAATCATTGCAAAATGCTTTTCTATCCTGGAGGCCAAGTAGATTTGTTCCAAGCCACTCTTCTCCAAGCTCAAAGAACTTGACTTAATATAACATACTATTATCCCCAAACTGTTCATCTATTTCATTATCCCCCTGCCTTTAGAAATGGTCTGTATAATCTTTTGAATAACTTTGAAGAAATTCTTGTGAAGTGAAAAAGGTCTGATTTTTTTTTCTTTTCTGATGTGAAATTCTTTTATTTGCTTACTCAGTTATTCGTGGGAAGAAATTTTTCCTCATAAATTGACAACACCTTCAAATCAGAAACACAAATGTTTCCCTGAGTTTAGGGAGCTGCCCAAGCAAACCAATGGAATCAAAGAAGGGGGTCGGTGAAACTCCAATGGATAGCTGGGGGCTCAGGAGCACAGACAAAATGACCTGGAGGTTCTAACTGGCATCTGAAGTATGCTGGTGTAAAAGTAGGAACAAAGGCTTCTCCCCATGTGGTCCAAGTCTCTCCAGATAGCATCCAACAGGACTGGTGTTTACTGCAGACATGATTTTGCACGTTTGGTAAGGAAAGCATCTGCATAGGATGGGGTCACAGATGTGACTTATGAGAGTAGTGTACAGAAAGTGAGTTTGAGTCGTTTTCCCCTCTGTGTCATAACCACTGGCTTGTGTACTCTTTGCCTGTTTGGGTTTTTTCTTTGGCCCTTCCCAGAATCACACAGTCACCACACCTGCTCCTTGTGTCTTACACGGTACACCGACCATGACAGAGTGGAGCTGCCTGATGACAGGACCAGGAGGCTTCCTGGACAAGAGGATCATCCACGTGTTAGTACAGGAGAAGGGGCAGCAGGAGATCAGAGCCCTGGACCAGGCCTTTAAACCAGAAACCAAGGAAGAATTCTCTAGGAAGTAAGCTCTGGGATGGAGTGTGGGGAATCATTGTGAAGTCTGAGTAGGGGTAGAGAGGAGCTCCTTCACCTGAAAAGGACTTGGAGGCAAAAGATTTATCATGGCCACATTCCGCAAGAGGACTGCATTGGTTGCTTTTCTCTCATTTCTGAGACGAAATACCTGACACTCAGAATTAAAGAAGGAAATTTTACTTAGCTCAGTTTGTAGAGATTTCAGTCCATAATCAGCTGGCTTCAAAGCAGGGGGCACATGGCATAAAGAAACTTTATGGCTATAGAAAACAGTAAAAGAAATAAGAGGAAAGGGGAGGGAAAGCAGAAAGCAAGCTTCTTCCCCTTCCTTATATTGTGTGTAGGCTATTAGCCCCAGGATGGGCGTAGCACTCAAATTCATAATCTCAGCATTGGGCCATGAGCCAATCAAAAACTTTAAAAGGCCAATTTCATTGATTGAATGAGGCTTTGGGGAGACATCCATAAATAAACAATTTCGTTCCACGCTCGGCCTTCAAAAAGATTCCTGTATAGTCATGTCAATCTAATTCTTACAAGATATCAAACAAATTAAACCCAAGGGACATTCCACAAAATACCAAGTCTGCACTCTTCCAAAGATGTCAGTCATAAAAGATAAGGAAAGACTAAGGAAATTTTCCAGGTTAAAAAGATTAAAGAGGCACAACCAATTAATATATTATGGGATTGTGGAGTGAATCCCAAATTAGAGAAAATTTTGCTATAAAATGCATTATTGGGACAACTGACAAAATTCACATATGAACAGTCTGTTCAACTACCTGTTTGTTAAGTTTCTTGATTTAATAATTGTTCCAAGGTTATGTTCAAACATACAGATCCATTTATGTATCTGAAAGTAAAGATAGCCTAATATGTCCATAGATTATTCTCAAAATGATCAGAAAAAAAAAAAAAATTCCCGCATATCCCTTTATGCAAAAGACATTTTAGCCCATTTCTTGGAGTTGCCAAAGTCCTAACAGTCCTTACAGCACTGCTGAAAACTCCAAGTCCAGAGTCTCCTCCGAGGTGTTCATGCAAACTCTTAGCTGTGAACCCCTATACAAATGAAAATTTAAGCACTTCGAACATTCAGTGCCACAGGGTAAACATTGCCATTCTGAAAGGCAGGAACAGGGAGAAACAAAGCATTAGGATCAAAGCAAGTCCAAAAGCCATCAGGGCAGACATTAAGTCCTGCAGTTCTATGGGGAGCATTAAGGCAATCTGTTGAAAATTGTGAGCTTCATGTGGCTCCACTTCCACAGCACTTCTGACAATTACTACTACCGTGGCTTCTCTTAGACCCACCTTTCTCCCTCCTTGCAGCTTTCTTTAGATGATCCACATTTCTGGCTTTTCCAAACTTCTGGGGTCTCTACTGCACTTTAAGTTTCTCACTCACAGCTTCACACACTGCTCTTCCAGAGGCACACTGCCTGATCTCCAAGGCCTTCTAAAATGCAGGTGGAAGCCTTCTTAACCTCAGATACCCTGTACTTTTCATGTACCCAAAACCAGCACCACATGAATGATGCCAAAGTTTGCTAGCGATTGGAACAGTAGGCAAGCTTTTCTCTCTTTTGGTTGTAAAGGTCAAGTGCCTGAATCCCTGGGCACACTGAACCTGATTCTGAGGAACAAATTCTCTATGCCACCACCACTCTGGAATGTGGCATGCTGTGGCTTACTCCTCAGAGCAAAGTCTTTCACTTTTACAAGTTTGTGGTTGCAAAGGATTGAGACACTGCTTCATGTGATGCCCTCAGGCCATCTTTTGTATTTTTCTGTTCCTTTTCAGCAATCTCAATATCTTTAGCTGTCTTCATAGTCCATAATTTTATGAAACTTTTTCCTGGGCCAAACTCACATTTTCAATTATCCAAGTGGGCTATTTGCTCTTTATTTTCAATATATATCTTTATTTCAATACAGTTCTTTATTTTCAATATAGATTTGGTTAAAAGCCCCCCAAAATAGTCATACCACTGCCCCAACATTTGGCTGCCTTAAATTTCTTCTGCAAGATTGACTAGTCCACCACTCGTAATCTCAGTCTCAGGCAAAGTCTCTGCATATTAGCAAAATGTAAACAAACTCTCTGCCAAAGCATAAGATACATCATCTGGAATCCAGAAACCAATGGAGTTCTTCCTCTGGGCAGAAACACCCCAATGTTTGTCTTCACCAACAGGGCTTCTATCAGTCTTCTGTTCTTTTGAGCTCTGATCAGCATCTCCCATACAGAACAGGATAAGGCATTCCAGCTCTACTCCTTCAGGCAACTTCTCGAAACCTTTCCAAACTTCACACAACTTATTCCCAAAGTTTCTTTAACCACACATGGGCAGGTACAGTCACAGCAGCAACCTCAACTCTCTGGTACCAAATTCCATCTTGTTTACTTTTCTCTCATTGCTGGGACAAAATACCTAACATTCAAAATTAATGAAGGAAAGGTCCATTAGGGTGATTTGTAGAGGTTTCAGTCTATAACCAGCTAGCTCCAAGGCAGGTTGGCACATGGAGGAGGGCAACAATTCAAGGCATTGGAAAACAGCAAAAGCAGCAAAAGAAAAAAAAAAAAAAAAGAAAGAAAGAAAGGAGAAACAGCTGAAAGCAAGTCTCTTTCCTTACACTATATGTAGCCTTTTTCCGTTATATTGCATGCAGGCTACTAGCCCCAGGGCAACTGTAGCACTCATACCCATAATCTTAGCCTTGAGCCATGAGTCAATAAAAACCTCTAGAAGTCCACACTATTGATTGCATGAGGCTTTGGCAGAACATCTAGATACAAGCGATAAAAAGACTCATAGATGACACAGTATACAAATCACTGCTGTCAGTAGCTGAATGTGTCACCTCTTCTCTGTACCCTCTGCTGGGACTTGTTTGCTCCTCAACAGTATACTAGAAGAGAGGTTACACCAGTCTACTTTCACTGCACCTTCTCTTGCATCCCTCACACCAGTGGCTTTGACACCATGAGGCCAAGGTGAGCATCCTATATCACAGCACTGCCTCTGATTCTCCCTCAATTCCAAATCCACAAACGATTTCTCAGTCCACCCAGAATTAAATTCTAAACTGGGCATGGTAGCAAACCCCTGACTTCCAGAACTCTAGAAGAGTAAAGTAGGAGAATTACAAGTTCAAGTCCAGACTGAACTGGGGTAAGTGATCTAGCAAAACTTTGTTTTGGGGAGTATGTTTGTTTGTTATCGATTTTAATGAGAAATAGTAATGTGACAATTTCAAAACAGGTTAGTAGGACAGTTACAATAATTAACACATTGCATATTGCTGTCTTCGTAGTAGTTATTCAGAGTACAAGATGCAAACATGATATCTTGTCTGAACACTGTTGTATAAATCTTTCTTGTCATTTAACTATGAGAAAGTAGCTGTATATCTATCTTAACTATTTTGTATATACAAATATATTTTTTTCACTATGAAATGGCCCTTCATTTATATCCCCCATTTTTTGTTTTGTTTTGCCAGAGATAGGTGTTCGATTGTCATTCAAATATTATAGCTGTGTGGATCCAGCAAAATAACCCAATATAGTCCAATAGTCCATAGTAGTAGTGGGTTATCAGCAGAACTGGCAATGTCAGAAGTTGTTGACTCGCATCTCTTACAGCTTAGTATATTAATATGGCTTTACTTTTCATACCTTGTGGTTATACTTTTCTGCTGGATGGTTAGGACCAAGATAAAGCAAGACCTATATAACAAAAAATGAAACTTTTGTATCTGGCAAGGTCAGACATATCACCTCAGGATTGACCCTGAAACCATGTACAGCAGTTTGTAGATCTTTTGGCAATGTCAGTAAGGTAGAATTACAAGTTCAAGTCCAGCCTAAGCTGGGCTAAATGATTTAGCAAGACTTTGTTTCAAAATAAAAAAATAAAGAGTTAATGATGTAGGTCAGAGCAAGGCCCTGGATATAATCCCCAGGACGCGGGCGGGGGGGGGGGGGGGATTAAATTCTAATTTTTCCCTCTTGTATCCAACAAACTCTTCATTCACTTTAATGAGTTTGAAAAGCTTCCCAGGACTGTCTTTAACAATCTTCCTATTCTAGGCATACAGGAGAGCTTCTTCCTCAGATTTATTTGCTAAAATTGTGAGGGGTAAAAATAGCTATTTGTTTCTTCTCCACAGTGACACACTGTGACTTCTGTGGCTTTATTTAATTGTTCCCTCCATGGAATATGCTCCCTTTGTAATAACTCTCCCACTATGGCCATTCCTTTCTCAGAAAACTGAAAGTTTCTTGTTAACCCATGTTATATATCCACAGAGCTGCAGACAATGACCAAGGTGACACTTCTAGAGGGAGACATTCACACTCCCCAATGCCTGAAGACAGCCCTGCTGGGGCATTTCAGTTGTCATCCACACTGCTGCTGTCATTGACATCCTAGGTGTCACTCACACCCAGACCATCATGGACGTCAATGTCAAAGGTAGAATCCTGAAAGCAGGTAAGAAGAGAAAGATAGCAGAAAAGATGAGAAGGGGTAGAACTGCTGTTGGGCTCTGACTCAGGCACATTTGCTCAGCACTCTCAACTGAGAGGTGAGAGCTATTGCTTTTTGTAGTTTGGATGAGAAACCCAGTACTGAGAAAGAGAAACTTAACAAAGCCCCATCCATAGGATGGCCACAATGTCAATTAACTCCTGTGTGATTCAAACTTCAATAAAACTTTTTTATTCCAAATACTACCTGGCTCCAACTCTATAGTTTGGTAGCCATCCATCTTCCTCTTCCCCTGGGCCAGATGCCTTTGAGGTCTTGCTTCTACCTTTTACTTCAGGCCTGATGAGAATATCCACAGCCTCTTGACCACCTGAAAGAAAGAGGCTCTCCTGAAAACTAGCACAGCTGGTTCACAGAGCTCTGCCAGAATAGAAAGATTCAGCATTTCCTTTAATATTACAGTTTCTGAGGCAGAATTCTTTCCATTGTCCTTATTACTGTCTCTTCAAATTACCACTGGGTCTTTTCTAGAGAAGTAGTTCCTAACCATATGTTCAAAGCAAATGCTCCTAAAATCTACACCCTGAATACTTGACAATTCTTTCTGAAATGAGGCTTTCCCGTCTGCCGTAGAGACGCATTATCTCAAGGAAGATACCACTCTGAATGTATCCCACTTTGACTAGAGGCCCTCAATACAGCCCTCAATATACAGCCCTCTGACCTTGAAGGTCAGTCTCTCCTGAACCACCCCCAACTGGATCCTGACCCATGTAGCCTCCATACTTTAACCTCCAAAGTTGTGGCTCACAGGAGCCTTTTACAAAACAGCCATGTGCTTTTGAACTGCAGGAGCATCTGCAAAAGGATATGTTATAGCTCCTATTTCACCACACTCCTAGATACTTACACGGCAGGTGAACGTGAGTTCCTCATGCTCTCTCTTCTCTCTCCAGTCCTGGTCTCAGAAGGCCTACCTGAAAGGAGAGGTAGGGAAATGGCAGGGGCAGGCCTGAAGGTCTAGGCTAAACTACTGTGATTCCCAGCTTCTCACTTGACCTTAGCCAAAGGCTAATGTGTGTAAAACACCCTCCTTGCTGAACCAAGACTACATTTTTCTACTAAATATTTTAATTTTTTAGAAATAAGACTGTCCAAGTTGGGTCCAGTGGCATACTCCTGAATCAGGAGGGCCACTTGCGTCCTGGAGAACCAGGCCAGTCTGGGCAACATAATGAGCCCTATCTGAAGAAAAATAAATTTTTAATGAAATTATCTCAGATAATAAAGTCTGATACAAACATTTGAAAGGGGAAGAATGAGCAACACAGAAAAGAAAGAAGGAAAGAAAGCACCAGTTGCATGGATGGACAGAAGGAAGGAAGAGATTATTTCTCAGTATATGTCTTCCTTCTTTAAAGGAAGATACTCACCGTCCCTTCCACGACCACATTGTCTACAGCCCTCAGGAGTTGATGGCATCTGCTACTACACAGGTAAAGAGCACAGGGCACACCCTTGCTCTAGCAACAGAGAAGCCCAACGCAGGGCTTTGTAATGCTAAGCAAAGAGGATGTGTACATCATTAGGGCTCACAAGTGGACTAACAAAGGCACAGAACTATGAGTGGCCTTCAGAGGACACAGGCGACTCACAACAGAGGCTGGGTCTCCACATCTGTCCATAATGCAGTAACAAAAGTTTCATGAATCCTGCACAAATGAGAAAAGCACTCACCCTATGGCGTATACTGGACATGGATATTTCCTACATATAACTATAAATGACCAGGTGTGAAGGGAATTCTTAAACAGACCTTTTGGACTAAGGACTAGGCCTGCTCATATTCTTTTGTTTTCTTTTTTTTTTTTTAATACAGGATCTCACTATGTGGTACAGACTTGTAGTGATCCCCAGCACTGTGATTACAGGCATGTGTCGCTGCACCCAGTTTCAGGACCCATATAGCATGCAGTCCTGGGGGCTGAACTTAGGACCTTGTGCTTGCCAGGCATGCACTTATGCTGCTTGGCTGTCTCCTCAGGCCCTGCCTCTGTTCCGAGAATATGATTTCTTAATTTTGTGAATTTAAAATAAGTTGACTATAATGAAGCGATACACTTTCTTTTTAGCTTTTTTTTTTTTTAATGATGTGCATTAGAAATGACAATTACTTCATGTCCATCAGGGTAAAATATGAACGACTAACTTCATATCTTTCATCAAAATCAAAAAACACAAAATTATAAACACATATGCACACATTCTATGAACCCAAGGCTATTTGGTCACCATAACAAAAAGTCAACTTTTTTTTCATTTTTGCTTTGTCTAAAACTACACTATAGTATATGAGTCAGAGAGCAAAAATTATATTCCAATACTAAACGGCAGCTTCAGCTCAGGAGGCAATAGACGTGAACCTGAACCCGAGTTATGGTGAGCCCTCTCAGTTACAGCCTGACACCCTGACCCTGACCTCATACTGCCCACGTCGGGTACCTGCAACCTGTCGGAGGCCTGCCTGCAAGCCAGTATGCCAGTCTTCATCGACCAGCTCAGTTGAGGTTGCTGGGCCCAACCCCCACAAGGAAATCACCCAGGATGCCCACAAGTACCAGCATCACAAAAGTCTGTTCCATACCCACACAGGAAGAAGCTGCCTGAGAAGACTGTGCTGAAAGCCAATGGTTCCATGCTGAGAAATGGTGGCACCCTGTACACGTGTGCCTTGAGACCCACCTACATCTATGGAAAAGGAAGCCCATTCTCGTCTTTTGTGATTAATATGGCACCCCACAACAATGGGATGCTGAAAGCATAACCAGATTCTCTATAATCAACCCAGCCTATATTGGCAATGCAGCCTGGGCCCACATTCCAGCCGCAAGGGCCTTAAGGGACCCAAACAAGGCTCCAAACATCAGAGGACAGTTTTACTGCATCACAGATGATACACCTTATCAACGCTATGATGATTTCCAGTATGCCCTGAGCAAAGAATGGGGCCTCTGGCTTGATTTGCTCCTGAGCTCCATCTCTTCCTATTATACTGGCTTGCTTTCCTGCTGGAAATGGCAAGCTTCCTGCTGCGTCCAATTTACAAATTTCAGCTGCCCTTTAATCGCCACATATTGACGGTATTAAATAGTGTGTTCACCTTCTCTTACAATTAAGCTCTGCAGGACCTTGGGTATGAGCCATGCTTCATTTGGAAGGAAGCCAAGCAGAACACGAGAGAGTAGATCGATTCCCTAGTGCAACAGCACAAGGGGACTCTGAAGACAGACTCAGGAACATGACCAGGACAAGAATGTGGTCACAAGAGAAGCCTGAAGTGCTCTCCCCAACCCTCCCTCTGCTAACTGGAGAAAGTCACCGAGGTAGATACACAGGTCTACCAACACCTTCCGAAGCAGTGGCCCCCCTGGGCCTTCCCACTCACTGGCACTGCCAAGGAAAACCAGTGGCTTTGTGTCTACATTGGCCTCATCCCATTGGCTAATTTGAACTATTTGGGGCCTTCTGAACACAAAGCTTTCCCTATTGGTTCCATGTCCCCTCTCCAATGTTAAGTTGTTTCTTTTCTTTGAAAAACTCCCATTCCTTCACAAAGCTCAGTAAAAACAAATGCTTCAAGACTAATACAAAATACAGGTTTTATTAGCAATACACACTTGGCTCTCCCTTGCATTTCCAAGCAGGGCCTTCTGTATTCGGCAGGTGCATGGAGCTGGGATGAGCAGAGGGGCAGTAGGGCTGGGGCCTAACAGTGGCTAAGATGTGCTAGGCTTTAGACATACTAGATGACTGCCAACACAGTATACTTCATTTTAGCTTCGCCACATTGCTGAAAGACAGGGATGCCTTTTCCCATGCCTTGGATGAGGAAACCTGCTCCTCTCTCACTGAATGCAACATAGTCAAGCCATGTGTCAGGACAGACTAGCAAAGCTCCACCTTTTACAGATCTTCCAGCTTACACTGGATTGTCAAAGAATGGCAAATACTGAGGACTAAGGTGTGAGCCCCCGCCCCCCGCAGCAACACCCCAGCACTGTAGGGTTAGTTCCTTCCTCTTCTCCCACATGCAGTTTTCAAGAACCAGGAAAGTCCTCAGGAGGACCCTATGGGGTATCCATGACTTAGCCAGCGGCCCTTAAGAGTGCAGGCAGAAGCAGACCTACTGACTATAATGTCACTGTGTGTGAAGGTTAGAAAGTACACTGCATGTATGGGTTTTGACCATGCTAGACATCCATGACCGTTAACTTTCAAAATTTCAACTCAGGCCCGGTGGGATGGCTCAGTGGTCTAAAGTGCCTGCTTGGGGAAGCTTGGGCAGCTTCAGGGACAGGGGTTCGATCCCTGGCACCACATGCTGCGCTAGCCCTGCCCTCGGGGCGAGCTGAGCCAGCTATAAAAATGAGTGAATAAATAAATAAAGGTTCCGATACAAGAAAAAATAAATAAATAAATAAATAAAATTTTAAAATAAATTTTCAGCCGGGCGTGGTGGCTCACGCCTGTAATCCCAGCACTCGGGAGGCTGAGGCAGGAGGATCAATGCAAGTTCGAGACCAGCCTGGGCTACAAAAGTGAGCTCAAGGCCAGCCTGAAGTGCATAGTGAGACCCTGTCTCAAAAAAAAAAAAAAAAAATTCAGCTCATACCATGAATTCCTGGAAAAGTAAGGCAGCAAATCTGAATTTTCCACAGTTGATCTCCTGTGTGGCCTGAAATATGGAAGTCTACTCACCACATCTTCGTCTTAACTGCCTCTCCATTCTTCCCACCTCGCCCCTCAGCCACATGGTTCATCTTCTTGTCCTTCATCCTTGTATCTGTTCAGCCTCTTTCCTTCCATGTTCCGCTCTCATCTCTATCAGATTTGCTGAAAATAGGCTTGAAAATAAGAAACTCTTGGGAACATAATGATGACATAGTTGTTAAACAACCAGAAAAGCAGCAGGTAAAAAAGCAAAAAGTCACTGGGGACCATGACAAGTGGAACAAAGTCAGGAGCCTTATGAAGCTCAAATAGTGGGCAGAGGAAGCTGCACCACTTCTGCCAGGTGTTGCATCTTCCACCTTTTGTATCCCCAATATCAGAACACTCTCACACAGTGCAAGGTAGGTTCCTTCTCCAACTGATCCACAAAACTCATTCGTTTGTTTGGAGCTCCTGGCTGGACCCAACAGACCAACAACCAATGCATCTCATAGTGAAGTTCCACACTCCAAGCCTAAACTGAGGTACTTCTCTGACTCCTAAGCAGTCACATCTTCCAACACACCATTTCTACCCACCATGACCAGAAGGTTCCCTCTACTGTAACCTTTAAAAGGAAAGTAACAGCTTTCAAACAACCATTCTGCTCTGTTTCCTACTCCTGTTGTCTTTGGCCCCTTTACTTTTAGAAAGTCACCTCCCTCTTAAGTTCATTGCACAACAATAGAGCATAGGAAAATGACCAAGTACAGACCAAGAAATTTTTATAAACATAATTTGCTATAAAGTTGCATTATTATATTGAGTCCTTGTAAACCTTTAGTTCAGTTGAGTCAGATGGACTATCAGTAAGAAAACAGTTGAACATTCATTCTGAAGAAGATAGGATAGAACACATGGGCACCATTTGTAACACCCAAAGGACAGAGCATCACCACTGTCCACCAGGGAACAGTGGCCCCAAGTAGTGGCAGGGGAGACAAGTAGCTGCCCTGTGCACCTCAGCTGTCTACAGCACAAGAACTGCGGTGTTTCCAACACTGCCAAGGCAGGCACGCCTTCCATGTGGCTATGCCAGTAGCTCAGGAAGAAAAGAGGACAATGGGGCTAACAAGGGGCCCTTGCTTTTGCTCTTAGGCCAGTGAAATCCCTCACTTAATCCAGAGATGAGGCAGGAAAGGATGAATGGAGAAAGACAAAGGGGACTGCACTGGCTGGCAGATTCGACTTAATACGCACAGGGCCTCAGCAGTCCTCTGCCCCACCTGCCCCGTGCTAGGTATACGGAGGTCTTGCAACAACCTGTATGCAGCGCACACACAGCACCACATGGGGGCAGCACAGAGGCAAGGGAGAGTGGCAGCCCTGGCCTGATCTCTCCTTGTTCTGTTGTCTGTGCTGGGGAACAGGAAAAACAGGAGTGCCGGACTGACAACTGGTGGGCAATTTGTAACCCCCAGCTGAACTGAATCAGCACGTGCGGGGCACGTAGGACCCACTTGAAGACTGTTGACAACATAAAAAGGAGAACTGGAGAGGAAGAGCTACGCCATTGGTTCTGGAGAAGCTCGTCACACCGGCCTTTCTATCACGCACTCAGCTGTTTCCATCACTGGAGGAGCTGAGGTCCTTGCTGTCACCAAGCAGGACTGTGGTATTTTCTGGGGGGCACTGGTCCTTACCTTGAGCAGAGCTTCCTGGCTCCATTGCACATCCCCCAGCCTGCTGACAAGATCCTTCATCCCATGGGCGCAGGCTTTCTGGCTTCTACTACTGACCTCTGGGGCCTTCCCAGTGCAGGTCCTTGGCTCTAGGTCTCCAGATGAACTTATGCTGCCATTGTTATGAGCTCAAGGTTTTCAGCTGGACTCATGCAAGACATTGTCAAGAGATCTGGGTTCTCAGCTGGATTCTTGGGGTCTCTGGTGTGTGGACAGATCACCTGCACTCTCTTGCCTTTCACTCTTTGGGTGACTATTATGAAAATAGTCCTATAAATGATGTGTCCTACATTAACTTCTTTCCCTTTCAAATTCTGACTGCCAAAGCAAGTAAGTGGTCAGCCCTTGGCTACCGGCTCTGTACACAAGCACAGAGACAGAGCAGAACTAAAGTTGTTGGGGACAGCTTCCTGGTACCTGTGAGTCTCAGAGAAGAGAGCAAGGGGCTGCAGGTATGGGGAGCAGTCTGAGGAGTAGTGAGTGGAGAGGGGTGAGGGCAGGAACCCAAGGGGAGGAGAGAGCGGGACACCAGCTGTACAAGGTCTCCTGAGGACAGTAGGCAGCCCAGGTGACAGACTGAAGGTGCCCTGGGCAGGGTGGCCTCCAAGGGCCCAGGTAGAGTGGCCAGTGGGCAACCAATGGCTCTAGACCTGGATAAAAGGTGGCAAAGTGCCCATTTTTAAGTCAAATATTTTTATCTCCGGATATTAGAAGTTGACTGTAAAGGAGTGGAAATTATGTGTAGACATTTTAAATAGAGTAAAGATCACCTTCAGTAGGAGAATGTATCTTCTCCTTCTCCCAATTTAAGTGTCAAGTCTTTCTTAACAAGTGGATCATGAGGTATCAATGACTAATAGTTGTGTCCTTGTGATTAACTTCAGGTGTCTAATTTATCCTAGTCTACATTTTCTGCATGCCTGGCAGATGCTATAATTTTATAATACTCAATTTGGTGGGAGAATAAGCTTGGATGACAAGACAACAGATCTGCAGCCTGGAGCCAGGACAGGGCCTCCCCGTCTTCGTCTCTGCCCCCAAATGCATGATGCAGTAGTGGGATAGGATGGAATGAGCTCCTTTCACAGGAAAGCACACAGCCCCCCAGAGAGTTCAAGTCACTGAGGAGAGTCCTCCTGGCAGAGAGCCAATAGGCTTTCATATCTGGGCGGGATGTGGAAAGATGGGTTGGAGTCCAACAAAGAAATGTGACTGTAGAGCTGGCGGGATAGCTCAGAGGACTAATAGCCACTTAGGCAAGTGTAGCGACTGAGGCTTGATACCCAGCACTACATGGTATCCAGGCCTTGTCCTCAGGCATGCTGAGCCAGCCCCTGAGACCAAGTGTGTGGTGCAAGCCTGTAACCCCAGTGCTGGGGAGGCTGAGACAGGAGGATCACTACGAGTTTGAGCTGTGTACATAGAAAGCAAGCAGGAAGGAAGGAAGGAAGGAAGGAAGGAAGGAAGGAAGGAAGGAAGGAAGGAAGGGAGGGAGGGAGGGAGGGAGGGAGGGAGGAAGGAAGGAAGGAAGGAAGGAAGGAAGGAAGGAAGGAAGGAAGGAA
This sequence comes from Myocastor coypus, assembly GCA_004027025.1. NCBI lineage: Eukaryota > Metazoa > Chordata > Mammalia > Rodentia > Myocastoridae > Myocastor > Myocastor coypus. Next base: position 1,199 of record PVJA010032360.1, on the reverse strand, counting down.
GGAAGGAAGGAAGGAAGGAGAGAGAGTGTGTAACTATTCCAGGCAGAAACCACAGAGTCTGAAAAGGCCCTTATGGAGCAGATGTTGTGCTCAGACAACAAGATCAATGTGGACAAACCAGAGAGTTGATGCAGGGAGAAGTGCAAGATGCCCCTGAAAGGTCACAGGGACACACACCTGGTCCTCCTTGGTTCCCCAGGCCGTATCAGCTCCTTCCCTCTTCCTTTCGGTGCAGACATTCTGTGGTCCTGGTAGAGAGAACTTGTCAGTGAATTACCTCCCATATTCTTGGCCTCATCTCTTCTAATAATGAGGCTCTGTGGAAGGGAGTAAGTCTTTAGCAATGACAATTGCTAACTGACAATTGTCAATTTCCAAATGACAAACTGGAAAAGAGGTAGCACCCTAGCTGATGTGGCAGGAAGCAGTAAAGATTCCTCTTCAGTTCCCCAGCACATAATTTTACAACAAGGGGCACACAGTGCGGGGCACAAAGCACGAATGGGGGGGGGGGACGTTAAGTCAGAGAAGGCCTGACCAAGTGGGAAAGTATGCCCAGAGTAGGCAAGACCGCCGGAAAAAGCTCAGCAGAGTAATGGGAAATTCCACTTCGATAGAAACAGAGTACGTCCATCTTATAGAGACATTGCTCAGAGGAGCGGGGGTAAAGGTGAAACCAAAAAGTTTTGAAGAATTATTTTTCCTTTTTAAAAGACATTGTTTATGGTTTCAACCTAAGGGAAAAGCTGAGTCTAGACTTAGAAGTCTGGAGGCAGGTCATGGAAGCTCTGCGTAGAGCGCACCAGCAAGGACAACCTATACCTTTAAATGTGTGGTCTTTGTGTGGCCTCATCTCCTTGCTTGGGAGGCCCTGCAGTCTGACTCTGAGGAATTGAGTCTGCAGCCAATTCCTCAGACTCAGGAAAGCAGTCTTATGAGGGGTTTGACTGATGAGGATATTAGGGGGTATGAAGGCAGCACCACATCTGATGATTCGTCCTTGCAGAATGGAGAGTCCAAAACAGAAAATTCAAAAGTAAAGCGGGCATTTCTGGCCCTTCAGCCTCTGTGCTCTTGTCCGGCGCCGCAACACAAAGGCTTGAATGCCGGACTTAAGCTTGTAGACTTTTATTCAGTACAGCAGCCAGGATCTAACAAGATCCTCCACCCTTTACATTTCTACCTCTTCTCACCCTCCA
>PVJA010032359.1:0-24190 GCA_004027025.1 Myocastor coypus | reverse complement strand
TTTCTTTTTTTTTTTTTTTTTTTTTTTTTTGCGGGACCAGGGTTCAAACTCACGACCTTGCACTTTCCAGGCAGGCACTTGTGCCTCGGAGCTATCTCCCCAGCCCCAACCCCTTATATTACTTGAATTTAGTAAGTTTGTGGGGCTGAGTGCGTTCTGCAGTGGTAGAGTTCTTGCCTTCCATTCATGAGGCCTTGCAGTCCATTCCTAGTAGTGCATGCAGACAGACAGACAGACAGACAGACAGACACACACACACACACACACACACACACACACACACACAGAAAGAACGACAGCAACAATAACAACCACTTAAGAAAAGTGACGGGCCTGGCAGGATGGCTCAGTGGTCTAAAGTGCCTGCTTGGGAAAGCTTGGGCGGCTTCAGGGACCGCTGTTCAATCCCCGGCACCACATGTGGTGCAGCCCCTGCCCTCGGGGCGGGCTGAGCTGGCCATAGAAATGAATGAATAAACAAACAAAGGTTCTGAAACAAGAAAAATAAATAAATAAAATAAAAAAAGAAAAGTGACTGTTTTGCATGGTTTAATGTCTTTCTTGCCGTTTTATAGCTCTAAAATTATGTTGTAGAAAGTACTACAATGTTATACTATATAGATTGTATTCATTGTTATCCAAATTTGTTTCTCTATTTGGAGAAATATAATTCTGTTTTATATTAATAATTCTTTTGAATTAATATAACATGTGAGCTTAACTCGTTTTTTTTTCTTTTATGCAGTATTGGGGATTGAACTCAGGACCTTGTGTTTGCCAGGCAAGCGCTTATTCTACTGAGCTGTCTGCCTGGCCCTTAACTCTTTTTATTTATTTGTTGATACAAGGTCTCACTACACAGTTGAGACTTGTACTGATACTCCTATCTCAGCCTCCCCAGTGCTGGGATTGCTGGAAATACAGGCATGCGCCACCATGGCCAGTTTCAGGCCAACATGCTTGGGTTTCCAGGGCCAGCACAGTATGGAGTGTCAGGGATCCAGCTCAAAACCTTGTGCTTGCCAGGCAAGCATTTATGCTGCCAGAGCTTAACTCTTTCCACTGGTAGTTTTATAATCAGACTACTTTTGTTTTCTTTCAGTTTCTTAATGTGAAACATTTAAATTATTGTAAGAAATTTTAATGGATAACTATGGCATTTCTGTCTTGGTAGGGATATTACTGATGTACAAATAAGGAATCCAAGTCATTGAAATGCTAGGGGACTGACATAGAAGTAAGTTTAAAAGCTATCACCTCTATAATAGATGTTGTCTGTAGCACTGAGGCATTATACTTTGAGGACTCTGGAAGTAAAAAGAAATTCTGCCTCACTCTTCTTTTGTTCCATTTTGAACAATTTATAATTGTAATCCACCCAGATTTCATTCCGGGAGCTAATTGCTCTGGGGTTAGCACCATGTCATTTTAGTGAAATCATATTCTTTTCCAACCTGGTTTCAGAGAACATTGTAAATACCAGAAGGCTCTGAAAACAATACATACATAATCTAAGCTAATTTTGGTGAATCAACACATCTGGTTAAATATTACTAGATATCACGCTATGAGGATTATTACTGAAAATCCAATTTCCCAGTATTCAGTATTCAATCTGCCATGAGATCAGCTCCTTTTGCCAGATTTGAAATGTTTGATACATTTTTTCTGTAAAATAAAACTATGAAGATGGTTATATAACTTTAAAATAGTTGTAACTTCTATATCTAAGTATGCATCATGTGGAAGACAGGCATTATGCAAAATAGGGCAAAAGAGATACATGCAAAAGAAGGTTGAGATGTATTTTCACATAGTCATTTGTTATGAATGTCCGCAATAGAAAGAAATTAAGTCATACTAATTTAAGACTCTATTTACCTGATCAGGCTGCTTTGTTTTACCATAAATGACATACTTTGTAGCTGTAAATAGAAACTCAACTTAATCTTGATACTTGCTTGCTTTGCATGATAGAGCCTGGGCAGAAAGGCATTGGTGCCCTTCTTGTGAAAGAATGTAGAAAATAAAAATTTGAACTAATCACCACTTATACAATCTTTAGATTTTTTGTTTTTAAGGCCAGTTCAACCCACCAAGGGCAAGGCTGGCACTGCATTTGGTGCTGAGGATTGAACTACCATCCCTGCGTGCTTTCCTAAGCAGGTGCTTTAGGTCATTTAGCTATTTCAAGGGCCCTAGATCCTTTTTTTATTTTTGTCTTTCTGAGACACGATCTCGCTATGCAGTTCAGGCTGGCCTTGGGCTCACTTTTGTGGCCCAGGCTGGTCTCAGACTTGCACCGATCCTCCTGTCTCAGCCTCCCGAGTTCTGGGATTACAGGTGTGTGCCAACATGCTCGGCCCCCTAGATCTTTTTTGGATAAAGGGTTTCAACTATGCAGTTCAGTCTGGTCTTGAACTCATTTTGTAGCTCAGGGTGGCCTTAAAATTACAGCAACCATCCTGCCTCAGCATACTGAGTGCTGGAATTATATATATGTGCCGCCATGTCCAGCTAAAACCTTTAGTTTTAGGAAAGCTTTACTCTATTGTTTTATCAAGACTAAGCTATATTGCAGTCAAATAACAAACAGGAAATTGTCTACCAGTTTTCTTTTGTTCAGGTTTCATAAAGTGGTACCTGTTACAGGTTAGGAGCGTGTAGGATATTTAGGAGGGAGTGAATAGGAATTCAAAACTTCATTAGGAGGAAACTATTCCCCAAATGCCCATTGACTCAGTCACCTAGCAATTGTCATGTTCATCTAAGTGACAAGACTCTGTGTACAATCCTGTTGTATTTTGTTTACTTTTTGGTCTGTTGGTAGATACAAATCTACTTAAAATTATAATTCTTTTATACACAGATTGTCTTTTATCAACCTGAAAGTAAAAAACGTTTATCATGCATGATGTACATCTGTAATACCAGTACACAAGAGACAAGGCAGAATCACTGTGAGTTCAAGTGCAGTCTGAACTACATGTTCCTGAAAAAACAACATAAAAGAGATAAAATGAAATTTTAACATTATGATATATAATAAGGTCTAATTAGTAAGACTTCTTATCAAATTTATGAAAAATTTCAAAGTTACTAAAAAGTAGAGCTGACATTGATATAGTGAATCATCATCTATCCCTTATTCAGATAGAATATTTGTCAAGATTTTGAAAATTTGCTTCATCTATATTTTTTACCTTGTGAAAGGATTTTAGTGCAAATCCCACGTATCATTATCTTTTTACTCCTACATCTTTCAGTATATCTCTAATAGTCATTGACTTTTAAAAGCCATAATTACTATACCAACTGTCACATCTTTAAAAATTGAGATATTTCTTGGTATTGTCTAATGCTCAAGCCATAATTACCCCTGACTGCCTCAAAAATATCTTTTTACTGTAATGTGTACCTAACTAATATATATGCTACTGAATTCCTTAAACAAGTAGAATTTTAAATTAATGGTAAAATCATATTTAAAATTCTTGCACAAGGGCCAGGGAGATAGTTCAGTACAATAAGTGCCTGCCTGGCAAGGGCATGGTCCTTATTTCAATCCCCAGTACCACTAAATAAGTAAGTAAGTAAGTAATAAAATAAAAGTTGTTTCACAGGAAGTGCTTCATAAAGTATCAGCTCAACTTAAGCCCACTTTAGTATTTTGTTCTTTAGAAATATCTGCAGAACTTGAGTATGTCAAATCCTTAACTTAGGATAAAGTTCAGTTCTTGGAGAATATTCATAAGTTGATTTTGTTTGTAAGTCCAACAAAGTGAATTTTTTACTATATTTTCAATTTTGTTTCCATGGTTCGTACTTTCCACTATCTAGCAGTCTCTGTCACATCACCACTCTTTTCCACTTGCTTCAGAACACCTGGGCTCATATTGAGCACTGTACCACTGTTTATAATCACTCTAGACAGTAAGCACACAGCAGCACAACTATGACAGTGTCAAACACACATGTGAACTATGTCTGTGATGTGTTCCCATCTGTGAATATTTGGATTGTGAGGTCTGCTTGTATCTGTGGAAGTTTGCAACCGTAATGTTCCTAAATCAGGAACTTACTGTATGTAAGTGTTGGCAAACTATGTACCATAGGAAACAGACCAAGTTAAGTCTTGGCTTTACTCCCTGGTTGGGCAATCACTTGTTCTTTTCCTTTTTCAGTTTGTGAAGTGCTGTGGTATTTATATCTAAGAATTTTCCTTGCTAGGAAATGTTCTAGACAACTGAACAAAGGGGAGATATTTTGTATCCTCTAGATTAAAGACTCATAAAATAACTCTTTGATATATATACACAACAGCAACTACAATTAAATTTGTGTTATTAACTCTAGATTTTATTTGAAAATAAGTGGAACTTGATACTTGCAAAACAAGACTTTACAGAAAACTAAGATGGTCTATAATAAATTGGGAGAGACATTTACTTTAGTAATATGCTCTGTAGCTCAGTAACTCACATTAAATAAAAATCAATATTTTCCAAAAGGATCAGTGGGTATATGAAACATTTGTGAGGGAAAATAACCTTTTTAAAGACTGTCCTAACAGCTTATTTTTTCACTGACACTGCATTAGCTTCCATATCTCCCCCTTTGATTGAGTAGCTAATGGTCTTGAAACAAGCCATTAAAAGGAAGAATAAGTTTATGATGCAAAATAGTAAAAGTGCCCTGAATTTTATCCATGTTGGGCAGTTCAGATTTTCATATATTTGTCTAGCTAATTTTTCACTTCTTGAGTACAACTTACATACTTGCTTCATCAGTCAATTTTCAGATGGTCTTTGGAATTTCTGTGAGCTGTAAATATTTCATTTTCATGTAAATTGATTTGCCCTGAGACCAAATCCTGAAATTTATTTATTTTTATTTTTATTTATTTATTTATTTTATTTTTTCTTGTTTCAGAATCTTTATTTTTTTTATTCACTCATTTTTATGGCCGGCTCAGCTTGCCCTGAGGGCAGGGCTGGCGCAGCATGTGGTGCCGGGGATTGAACCTCGGTCCCTGAAGCCACCCAGGGTTTCCCAAGCAGGCGCTTTAGACCACTGAGCCATCCCGCCGGGCCCCTCCTGAAATTTAAGTGGTAATAGGTCTGCATAAGGTACAGTTGAGGTATTAGTTACACTTTCAAATAGGAATAGTGCAGAGCTGTAGGCCCAATTTCCCACAGTTCTCCTAGTTCTATTGTGGCTAATTGTAGCTCAAGACATATTATTTTCCATTACAAAACTGTGTTTTCAACCTCCTTTTAATAAAGTTATCACTTGCATGTTTCTAAGTTTGAGGATCATTTTACTTCTCGTCAGTTTTATTGCTTTCTATGAATATTATCAATGTCATATCCTATTGTCTGACCACAAAAAGTACATGCAAAGTGGTATTAAATCAGTACTGAATGTGACAGGCTTACTTAAAAATGTTTCCCATTCATACCTCATCATCAACCATGTTGCCATAAAATGCATTTTGACTTTAGCTCCTCCAGTTCATGTTTTCAAGACCCCCCCATTGCATTTTACGGCGTCTACAAGTATTTTGTATGCTACATACAGTTGCAATAGGCTAAATAAAACATCTACCTCATCCTGTAAAGTTTTTTAAAGAGTTCCTTTCTAGCTATTAAAAAAGATTACATAGATATGAACTGGCTACTTTAAAAAAATATAACACTTGGAAAGTCATTTATCTTTTCTGGCTGTCAATTTATTCTATAACTTTAGGGAGCCCACATATATCATCTGTAAGATTTTGTTTAATTCTGACATAATGAGAGTGAAAGGTGGTGGAGAGAAGTCATAACTGTGCTCTGACATCAATCTGTGACATCTGCTTTTCAGTGAGACAAAAAATTGAAATTATGTAAGATGACAGTTTAAGTGTGAATGCTAAAGAGTGAATATTGCAGATAATTATGTAGTCTTGTTTTTGGAGTCTGAGTTAGTCTAGTTCAGTGAAAGTCCCATCAATGTTGTTTTGATCTTCATTCTTTGTAAGGCCATGAGTAGTAGTGTTAGCTCCATTGTAGGTCACCCTAATCTTGGGGTGGTGGCCATGGTTCACTGACCAAGTAATGTATGACATCATAAGGTCAGCTGCTATTCTAAGTGCTCTGAATGTATTTGTGAAGAACTGTGTGAACTCTGAGATTTTACCCTATTTACTCATTTCTTAGCATGTCATGGACTGTTGCAAAAAAGATCAAAGACTTCTGGGTCAGAGAGTAAAATTTGTTGTTCACTGCCAGAACAGCAGCCCAGATGACAGCATGCTATACTAGTGCACTATGAACTTAAGTACCAAGGAGTGGACCAGGATAGTGCCTAAGCAGTTGGGCATTTCTGTCATAAGAAGCACCAGGATTTGAGATTTTGCTACTTTAAAGAAAAAAAAAAAAAGAAAAGAAAAGAAAACTAACCTGTTCTTTTTGGGGTAAGGAGGCATTATCTTCAAGATCACTTGCTACAAATAAAGCCCTAGGAAATGGCTTAAATGAAATGCTGTCCATACTTTGAATCTTGTGATACATAGAAATAATGTGCAGGCATGCTTCAGAATTGCTGGGAGCTTGCCTCTCTCTCACTGTTAGCTCATTCTTAACTTGATGTTATGCTCACAGAAATCAGTTAGCAGATGACAAAAAAGGCTCAGAGTAAATCAATATCTTGTCTGAGAATTTGCAGTGGTGAATTTGCAATTAAAGGTGAGAATAGCTATAAAATTCATGTGTGAAAGCATATTTTTCTATACTGCCTGAGAACCTAAGCTTCAGGGAGTTCTAAATTAACCTAAGCATGTACTGGTCCTGTATACTATTGGTGGTTGAACCTGGCCTACATCTGCACTCTGCTTATGAACAATTTTTTTTTGAGACAAGGTCTTGCTATGTAGTTCAGGTTGGCCTTGAACTGACTTTTGTAGCCCAGGCTGGTCTCGAAGTTGCAACAATCCTCCTGCTTCAGCCTCCTAAGTGCTGGGATTACAGGCGTGCACCACCACACCCGGATTATGTACAAATTTGGAAGATAAAGTTCAGGGTCCCTTCATCATAATGCCACTGCAAATAATAAAAAATTTAAAATCTTTGAATTGCGCCAGGAAAGAGTGGAGTAGATACATAACCACTTATTAGAAAAGAGGCCTGAGTCCGGAAGTGACACAACTGTGGGGTTTAGGGATGCATGAACACAATTCTTAAAAACAAACAAAGTACCAATATGGTCTTTACTAAGTAATTTATTGGTCATAATCTGGCCTGCTCTACTTCACTACTGTTTCTGATTCTCTTTGTCATTTATGTTAGTCTTATACAGATTAGCCTCTGAACTGGTTACATGGCAAGACTTAATGCCTATTTCTGTTTTAGTTGCATTCTTGCCTCTCCTCCTGACTTCCCTTTTGTTGGTGAACTTTCATGTGAAGTAAGACTCTGTTGGAAAAACTAATACTATCTCCTGTTACACAAGTATACAACATGCATTGTTTCTTGTTTCAGGGAGTGCCAAGAACCACCTACCTTCTGCTGCTTCCTGCTTTGTCTCCTTTGCCTAAAGATTGGCTGCTATAAAAGTGTGGCATAGTCAGCCAAGTGCTGTATTTTTAAAATTAGTCTACAGAGTGTTTTGACAAACTATTTTAGTGTTGACAATGTGACAAGGAATAGTGCTCTAAACTGTGGACATAAGTGTCAAATAATGTACAAGTGCAGAATGTTGTTCGAATTCTGTTTCCTTTAGCTTTTACCATCATCCATCCCCAAACAGAGGGAGCCATTCATTTAAAAATTCTGATGTGTAAAAAATAGATCATGAATATACCAGTATATGCTTAAAGTTTGTAATCAGGGTGTGCTTTACAAATGATCGCTATTGAAAAAAATAATGTCATAATATTTATACATCTTTATTGTGTACATTATGATAATTTGCGGCCTCATCACTAATATTAATAAGTTAAACTTTCTGTTTTTGTTCTGTTTAAACAAGATAGCATGAAACTAGAAGGTGAAGGATATCTTATGTTTTCATGATGAGACAGACAGGAAGAGAAAAAAATGAACTAAACAGATCAAGAATTTTAATAGATTTCTGTTTTTCAAATATCCCTCTTTTCTATCCTTACAGATTCATGCTTGCCACAAAGATGGTCCTGGTTGTTAATAGCCTTCTACTTTTGATTTCATCTAACCCAAAGAGCTTTGTGACCAGGATAAATACAGGAGGAAGAATGTACCATTCATCTGTTCCCCACTGTGTTTCCCTTGCTCCCCTTTGGACTAGTGCTTCTCAGTGGGGAACAATTTTATTTCTCAAAGAGCATTTGTTAATTCCTGTACTTTATTGGTTTTAATTACTGGGGGAGGGTGCCAGCAGCATCTTGTTGGTAGGGCAGGGACACTGGTTGACTGCCTACAACTCATAAGACACCTCCTCTCCCCAAATTACTCAGCTAAAATGTCACAGTTGAGAAAGATTGCCAAGGTTGGGAGACTTTGCTTTAGATTTGATGACATTTTGTGCATTTTTTGTGGAAACACTCCTGTTGTCTCTTAACTGCTCTGCATTTTTCATTGTGTTCTTTGCCTTGTTTTGATGTAAGGTCAGATTATCCCCATTTTCAAGGAAGCATAATTTGTTCATAGATTCTCCTTTGTTCTCTTCATTATTACTATGATGCTCGACCAGATTTTTGCCAGTTTTATGCTTGTCAGCTACACTTCTTATCCCTTGTCTCATTTTTGATATCTGAGGAATATGTATTCATTTTCATCCTGATGAGTTTAAACAGGCTATTTTTTTTACTCTGTGTCTTCATCCATAACCAACAGCTTTTGCTGATGGCCACTTTTATCTCCTCTCCTATATGAATTCCATATGGCAAGGTAGTCCTTTTGGTAGCTTCACCCTCTTAATTGGTTCTTGAGGCCTAAGCCTCAATGATCCTTAACTCCATCTCAAAATTTTCTCACTGTTTATCATCTTTTCTCCACATACAATTATAAGCAGTCACATGCCTCTTCAGATAGCTCTTGGATGCAGATCATGTGCAACTTTTCTTTCTATGTCCACATGTAGCTTTGAATGAGGCATAAAACCAGAAATGCTTTATGGTAGTGTTTGTTTTATAGTCTTCCTCTTCACAAGGAAAATAAATTACCCCTCGTCTCCACACACATTTACCCGTGGTATTTGTCAAGTTTACTTATTCAAGTTAAGGCTTTCTCTTGCCTTATCAACAAACTGTATTTCTTTAGACACTCATCCAGTTGAATCAGAATTAATGTCCCCTATTTGAACAGTGTATGTTAGTAAGTCATATCAAACTCATCAGGACAAGGCATACTTTTACACTGTATTTAGAAATAGTATTAAGTGCATAATTTCATCTTATCTTGCCTTTTCCATTTGCACCATTATTTAGAAGAAAATAACCTATTACCTACATTGTCTCATTTACCTGACATAATGTCTGTCTTTCTTTTCTTAGTACATTCTAAGTAATTTCTTTATTGCCTCCTTGAAGATGACATGATCAGTTAATTTGCCTTCAACTGCCAAATTCCTGGCCATAATAAGAGTTCTACTTTTATAAATGTGTGTTATTGTTAATAATTATTCCATATACATTAAATCTTCAGTAGACATCATGGATACTGAAAGCATAAATGCAGCTATACAGAGCCCTTTCTTTTGAAAAGTTCATCACTTAGAAAGGAAGGCCAGATAAGCACAGTGTAGTAAGCCTTACAGTAGAAAGCAGCAGAGTGCTCTTGGGCATGCCTGCTACTGCCAGGAAAGATTTCTCAGAGGTAGCACTTGATCTGGATCCTACAGAATGAAGAGTAGTTCATTAATTTTCAAAGGCGAGTCATTCTCAGGAAAGAGATCATCCTGTATTCAAGTTTATTTTTTGTTTACGTATTTATTTTTCAAGACATGATCTTGCTAATGTAATGCAAGCTGGCCTTGAAGTCAGTGGGTACCCAAGGCTGGTCCTGAACTCTAAGAAATCTTCATGCCTCATCTTCCCAAGCACTGGGATTACAGGTGTATGTTATATGTATTCACATTTAGAGCTATGTAAAGCCAGGCTTTAACAATGTTAAGACCTAGGAGGGAAGGCATTTGCTTTGTAGGTGAGTATACATGATAATTAGAAATGATTTTTATCAAGTTGTAAATAACACAGGAGAGAAAAAGCTAAACTTATTGAGTGCTTACAATATATCTAGAATTGCCTTAAATATTATAGATCTTATTCAGATTTTTTCATGAATGTGTATAACAAGAATTGTTATTTCTCTCATTTTACTAATAAAGGAAATGAATTTCATGTTAACTGAATCAGATTACAAAGTACATGCTTTTTTAGAATGACATACTGAGGGGCTGGGGAGATAGCTCCGAGGCACAAGTGCCTGCTGGGCAAGTGCGAGGTCATGAGTTCGAACCCTGGTCCCACAAAAAAAAAACAAAAAAAAAAAAACAAAAAAAATAGAATGACATACTGCTTACAAAATACTTTAAATATATGTATGGATGCATTATATTTTGTTTTAGATGATTATGTTTTATAATTTTATGTAATTTTTAGTATTTTTCTCATATAAATCTTTTTAGGCATCTAATAATTGCATCTTAAGACATTTTATCTTTGTTGAATTAAATTAATTGAGCAGCAGTAGGGCTTGAGGAGTTGGCTGGGCATTGTCCACAAACATCTAATTAGTAGCTATATGTGGTTATTTTCTACAAAGGATTTAGGCAAGCTAATTAATTTGGAAAACACTAGTTCTGAAATTCTTCTTGTTTAATACTTAATCTAATTTAGTAAGTATTCTGAAAGAGCCCACCTCAGTACTATGATAAGCATTATTAGAATTAAATAGCTCATGCTTGCTATGAAGATAGAGTTACAGATTCTGATGCTTACAGAGTGGAACTCGAACAGTGCTACTTCAGGAGCCAAAGGTACTATGGGAACACAGCCAGTGTTAATTCCAAATGGAGTATTAGTAATGATTCTGTGAAAAGATAGTCAATAGAATTAATCTTTAAGTGTAGACAAAGTTTTTAACAGGTAGAGAAGGTATGCTAGAGCAAAGTGTCATAGAATAGTTTATGAACAACACAAATTTATTTCACGCAGTTCTGGAGACTGGTCATGCAGTGATCATGGCACCACTAGGTTTGAATGCTGCTAAAATCCCACTTCTCAGTGAAGACTGCAGACTTCTGTAGTATCTTCACATGGCAGAGAGTAGAAAAGGGAGCAAACACTTTCAACCCTTAAAAAGTCAGTAATCCTGTTCATGAGAGTTCCTCCCTCTTGACCTCAGGTAATCCTTAGTATCTCCCAGAGGCCCACCTCCTGTTTTGGATGCAAACATCTAGCACATAACACTGCATAACACCAGGAGACTATAGAAGTAGGGAGGCAAGTTTGAATATGTCATTTTAGAGTAGAATAGATATAAATAGATTGTGCTGGAGCTCAGTCTGAATGGAGATACTGAAGCTTTGTCATGGTGAGCATTAAATGGTGATCTAAACAGATTGGACTTCATTGTATAATGCATATAGAATATTTCAGCAGTGAAATAGGGATGGGATGTGAGCAGGGCCTACAATCAGATCTTCAGACTTGTTATTATTAGAAATATCACAAAGCCTAATAACTTCTGTCAGAACTTCATGGTAATTGGCCTGTTTGTAATTGTAAATATAAAGGCATCTATTCATCCTGGTACCTTTCAGCATGGCTTAATTGGACAGCTTTGAACTTTTGAAATTAAACATGTACAGTAAATAGCGTGTACTTTGACAAGTTAACAGTTTGTAGCAATTTAATTGGCCCTTATTCCCAGACTATTCTGTAGATCTGTGCCTCTGAAGTTTTTAGTGTTGTATGTTTAAAGTTCTTGTAGTGTCCTTCCCCTCCCTCATAAATAGATACTACTCTAAAGGTCAGGTAGTTTAGACTGGAAGGTTTCTGCTGTTAAACTAGATGTATTATTTCTTAGCTGGATTGAACTCTTATAGTCCTTAGAAATTTTCAAGAGAGACTGCATGATTTATGACATATATTACTAAGTAACAGTATTCATATTAAAATGTTGCCATGTTTCTTTTTTCCATTTTCACGTCTGAATATCCTATGACAAAATGAGAGATACATTGCTCACAAATATAACAATGTGATCTTAAGGTTATAATTTTAACTAAAATTCTCTGAAGTATTTTATTCAAACTATAGTATTTGTGAGAGATATCACTAATTTAGTTCTATTACTATAGCTTTTAAAATTGAGTTATCAAGCCGGGCGTGGTGGCGCACGCCTGTAATCCCAGCACTCGGGAGGCTGAGGCAGGAGGATCGGTGCAAGTTCGAGACCAGCCTGGGCTACAAAAGTGAGCTCAAGGCCAGCCTCAACTGCATAGTGAGACCCTGTCTCAAAAAGACAAAAAATAAATAAATAAATGAATAAAAATAAAATTGAGTTATCAGGAACAGGGTTCCTGATTTTTTTTTTTTTTTTATGGAAGGGTATATAGGGTGTTCAAGGTCTCACTGCTAGATTGGACTCATAGTGATCTGCCTTTATAGCCTCCCAAGAGCTGGGATTATAGGTGCAATCCACCATGCCCAGTCATGCTGAGGGGGCCTGGGGATTAAACCTTCGGCCCCTGTACTGCAGGCACTTTGATCTGCTGAGCTATTTGGTTGGCCCTTCATATGAATTTGTTGTAAGAGCCAAGACAATTAAAATTTGTCCATTTTCATTTGGAATTTTTTAAATTCCCCTTTTTCCAATCATATGGGTCAAGATTCAAGGTAAAGCTTGCCTGGTAGATGCTTCTGCAACTCATGGAGTCCCTCAGGCACACTTGATGGTACGCAGTGGGCAGGAGGTCTGGAGGATCCAAGACAGCACTGCGTACATGAGAAATATCCTGGCATGGACAACTGGAATCAAGGCTCAGACCCTGCTCCTAGCATGAGCTGTTAAACAGTTCATGCATATAACTGGCATGACAAATACTTATCCCAAGAGGAAGTGCCTTGATAGATGCCTGATATTCTCCAGTTTATGCTCCTCAAAGGCAAAGACTGAATTCTAAGCAACTTAAGACTTAAACGTGAAAATTTGTTGAGGATGGGGAAAGGGAAGGAGATAAAGGAATTGGAGAAATAGAAAAGCTGCTCAAAAACAGTAGGGGTCCTTAATGAGTTGCCTAGAATTTCTTTTTGAGACATAGCATTCACTATACAGTTGAGGATGTCCTTGAACTCACTTCACAGTCAAGGCTGGCCTTGAACTTGTGGCAGTCCTCCTGCCTCACAGGCATACACCACTATGCCTTGATTATTTGGAAAATTTATTAAGGATCTTACATACCTGGGATATCAAAATATGTGTCAATGTGTGTTCGTATGTAGTTTTTTTTTGTAAAATTTGATTTATAAGATGAATACCAATTATATTGTTATTTCTGTTGAGTATGTTATGGCTTGTGTCTAGATGTCTTAAATCCTAAAGTGGTCATAAATGAAATTTTTCAGAGGTGGTTGGATGTACAGTATGTGATGCTGGGATTAAGGTTGCCTCACTGTAAGTGTAAGTGCTGCCAACCATAAGTTGGGTAGCCTGGATGGAGTATAAAGGACAGAATAAGAGTTCTTGCTCTTGCTGGCTCATGTTGCTTCTCTTTGTGTGCTGCTGCCTCCCGACTGCTCTGTGTTGCCCCTTTACCATGCCACCCTGCCTCAGAACCAGCCAGTTATGAACTGAAACCTCAACAAACTGTGAGCCAAAATAAACCTTTTCTTCTTTAGCTTGGAGTGTATCAGGTATTTTGTCTCAGC
This sequence comes from Myocastor coypus, assembly GCA_004027025.1. Taxonomy (NCBI): domain Eukaryota; kingdom Metazoa; phylum Chordata; class Mammalia; order Rodentia; family Myocastoridae; genus Myocastor; species Myocastor coypus. Next base: position 10,299 of record PVJA010032359.1, on the reverse strand, counting down.
AATGAGAAAGTAAGTAAAATATTGTTGATGTGAGCATAAAACTCTAAGTACCTGTGTGTATTATACATATATATGTAGCATTTTAGTAATTAGCTGCACACTCAAATATGAAATTTTCTTTGGTGTTGTGTGATTATTATTCGATATTTCAGTTTAGTTGAAGACATAGATATTTAGGCCAAGAGTGTGGTTATTTTTTTGATTCTTGATTTTAGAGCTACTACCCATCTTGTATTTTACTGAAAGTAAATGATTGTTTTTGTTTGTTTGTTTGTGTACAGTTCTTTGTAACTATATACAGGATATAATTTTAAACAATATATGGTGAGAACGGTTACATAATTCTAAAAATAGCTCTTTGAAACACAAATTATCCTTTGATAGAAAACTTTCTCATGAGAAATTTGTGATTCTTGGAAAATCCCTTTTGAGCCCTCCAGACATGAGGCATAAATGCAGAGAATAGGAACTTCCTGAGTTACAAATATATGAGCATATGAAAGGCCGTTGGCCAGAGGATTGTCTGGCATGTTGATACAGAAATAGTGCCTGATGTGTTTTTTCCCTCTTCCCAGTGATGTTGCCTTGGGAAATGGAGGCCCAGTCATTAATGAGAGTAGTCTCAGTTTTGTTTCTCAGTGACCCCCATGAATGTGGTCCTTGGAACAATCTCTTCGTTTGGCATATTTCACTGGCTTTGGTGGATGACTTCATTGTAAAAATGTTGGAGCTAATAGGCAGGAGCCTTCTGACCATCGTCCTTTTTTTTGTTTAAAAATGTGGGACACATTTTCCCATAGACATTCTTTCTTTGACATATCGTAGTTCAGTTCAGTATCCTTATATTACATTTAGTGTTGAATGAGAAGGACATGATATGTAGGTGGTTTTTCAAGGAATTTTCAGTATTATAAAGAGACCAAAATTTTATACAAGTATTTACAAGTGTTTGGTGAGTGCTGAATGAATGTGTGGAATTTGAGGTACAAGATTAGTAGTTGGGGCTAAAATGGATTAGGAACTGGATCACCAGGAACTTCTTGCTGTCCCCTCCACACACAGAAGCACCAAGCACACAAGCACACACACACTTGCCAGGAGGGGGAAAGCTTCATTTAGAATTTAAAGCAGAAGTTTTTACCTTTATGAATCCATGGATTATATGTGCATGTCAGAATTTTCATATAGTATATCAAATAAACTACTACAAAATTGTAATACATGCTTATTTCATACTTTAAGAATATATATATATATATATATATATATATATATATCAATGGAAAACTTAAATTTAGGAAGCATATAGTTAATGAGCAATTATTTCTTTTATAACAGTCAACACAGGTTTACTAATACCAATTATTTAATTCTTTTAGAGTGTTTGACTTGTCAAATATACACAAATAGTATTTTGAAAATAATATTTTAGTCAACAAAAATACCTGGTTGCTTAGCAGATGGCCTTATATTTTAATGTTAATGATACCAATCACTGTACTATTTATGTGAAATGCCCATTTAATTAAAAAATGTTGTTTCTTAATAGTTCTCACTGTCAGGCATGGTAGGCCACACCTATAATCACAGCTCTGGAGAGTCTAAGGCAGAAGGATCACCATGAGTCCAAGGTGAGCCTGGGCTACAGAGGGAGTCCAAGGCCAGTCTGAACTACACTGCAAGACTATCACAAAAAGCCATTTTATATATTACTTGAAAAAATATGAATGAATGTGTTCATTCAAAACTGGATCAAGTATGATAACATACTTACCTGAGACAGAGTTAAAATGAGAACATTTAAATTATGTATATTAAATGCACTAGAACTGTAATTTCTATTTTGAACTGTTCTCATCTCCTTTAATCTCTAGATTCCTTTACAGAGATCTGTTATAAATGATTTTACGATCAACTTTCTCAAGGCCATGAAGAATATTTGTTAAAAATCTACAGATGTGGAGCTAAGATATAAAGGTTTCTAGATGGTTCTGTACTCTAAAGTTGGAGAGCCACTAATCTCAAGAACATTTTTAAGTCATGTCTGGCCCACAGATGTGTTTTGCTTGGATTTCAGTATTAATAATGTCATTTTAAATTTTGTTGTGTTTGCAACCTTCAAGAATTTCAAGTTCACATATATAAGTCTAAATTTCTTGCTTTTCTTGAAGTATCAGAGTATTTTTACAACAATGGGACTATGGTCCCACATGGGTTGTGGCATTTTACTGTATCTGAATAATATCTGGATTATTTGAATGAGCCATTGGCCCTTGGATCTGCCACCATTTATCCTCCCTGCATTTCACCCAGGGCCAAGTGTTTCTTGCCATTTCTTTTCCTATAACAGACATGTCTTATTTCCTTTTATCTCATTACTAAGATAGAATATCCAATACAAAGCTAAAGGAGGAAACATTTATTGTAGCTCACACTTTGTAGAAGTTTCAGTGCATAATTGACTGGCTCCAAGATAAGATGGTTTGATAAAGGTGAACAGTTCATGCTGTGCAGATCATAGCAAAGCAAAGAGGGAGGGAGGGAGGGAGGAAGGGAAGGAGAAGGAAAGAGGAAAGGAGGGAGGGAGGGGGGAGGGAGGGAGAGAGAGAGAGCGAGCAAGCGAGCAAGCAAGCATCTTGTATCCAGTCTACTGGAATCAGGGTGGTCCCGAACTAATCAGTGGACTAATCCAGCAATCACTCATCCTTAATCGCAGCATTGCACTAAGATTTAATCACATAGCATTGAAAAAATCCTAGGAGTAAAGTTTAAAAGAAAGCCCTAGCCGGGCGTGGTGGCTCACGCCTGTAATCCCAGCACTTGGGAGGCTGAGGCAGGAGGATCATTGTGAGTTTGAGACCAGCCTGGGCTACAAAAGTGAGCTCAAAGCCAGCCTGAACTGCACAGTGAGACCCTGTCTCAAAAAAAAATAAATAAAAATAAAATAAAGCCCTATGAGACTATGAGGCTTCAGGGAATCGCCTAGACCCAAACTACAACATGACTCATATCATTAAATTATATTACTTGCTTAGAATTTATGTGATTTGAATTTTTGACCCTGGGACTAGAGCTTTAAAACAATCAAGAGAAATGATATAGAAGGAGAAGAGATTGGAGATTGGAAGACCAGAGCAGTTATACTGGTACAGATGAGAAATGAACCTCTAAACTAGGGCAGTGGCACTAGAGATAGAGTAAGATTAAGACTGAGGAACTGTCCCCTTTGTGGCTGACTGAATTGAGGTAAGAACTGGATGGGAAAATAAAGAATAGGAATGGGGTGAAATAGAAGTAGGTCAAAAGATGAATTTGTTTTAAGATTAGTTCAGTGCTAGGTCATGAGATACACTGTACTATGGAGTGGGGAATCTTTACTGTGTTGAAGAGATTGACCCTTGAATGTAACATATGAAAACATCTTGGGTATATGTGTAATTTCAAGCAGCATGTTCTGTAACCACCTTTGATTTCCTGATGCAAACAGATAAAAAATTAAGTATCTACTAAATTGTGACCACTAAATGGACTGAAAACAGTATATTCTCAACTTTAACATAACTAGGGCTGAAGTAGCCAGAGAGTCCTTGCATGGAGGCATGTTTAAATCTTAGATGGTGTGAGATTCTTATCCAAAGGTGTCACAGATTACCAAAGATTGACACATGATACATGGCAATAGTGTATCAGGATGACATAATGATTTAATGACAGCCATTTCTTTCTTAAAGATAGTAGCTATAGTTTCTTTCTCCCTTTATCTTTTTCTTCTATATTTCTCTGTGAGTGTTTAGTTCTGTGGATGTCAGAAGCATATTGCACTCTGAAAATTATTTACTGAACTGTCTTATATTTCTAATAGTTTTTTTCCTCTGGGAACATGCCATAAATGATTAGGTTTCCAAGGTAGTTCTCTTTTTTCTAATACTTTTTAGTCTACATTGCAGATGCATTATTTTATTAATAATATGAGTTTTAGTTTTGAGAGTGGATATCTGTTATGTAAAACTGGAACAATGAAAAAAATACTGTTCTTTTTCTAAGTAATTGGCGTGACACTAGGCAACATTCTTTTTTTTTTTTTTTTTTTTGTCTTTTTGAGACAGGTTCTCGCTATGTGGTTCAGGCTGGCCTTGAGCTCACTTTTGTAGCCCAGGCTGGTCTTGAACTCACACCAATCCTCCTGCCTCAGCCTCCCAAGTGCTGGGATTACAGGTGTGCACCACCACGCCTGGCTGCCCTAGGCAACATTTTGCAACATGTGAACTTTGTGAATCTTTTGTCCTTTCCTCTAAGCAATATGCTTTCTTTTGTGGCTGCACCCATTTAACCAGTTCCTTAGCATCCTAAAATTTCCTATCTATGGTGGCACATGACTGTAATGCCAGCACTCAGGAGGCATTGCAGGTTCAAGACCGTCCTGGGCTAGAAAGTAACCTCAAGGCCAGCCTGAACTGTATAGTGAGACCTTGTCTCAAAAAGCCCAAAAACAGGAGCTGGGGACAGAGTGTAGCCAAACAGTGCCTGCTGGGCAAGTACAAGGTTATGAGTTCAATTCCTGGTATCACATACACAAAACACCAAAAATAAATAAGATAGCCTATCTTGTCTTCTTCTCAAAGTAGTTATTCTTTTTATGGAATATAGTTCTTTTTGGGAATCTTTTTTTTTTTTTTTCAGATCCAGGGATCCAATTTAGGACCTTGCACTTGCTAGGCAGGCATGAAGACATAATTCTTACAGCATTAGAATGAATTAAATTGTGCTAAAATCACTGTCATAGGAACTATAATATTATTAAATGTGATTATTAGGGCTAACCAAATAGCTCAGTGGATTAAGGCACCTGCGAGGAGGCACAGGGGCCAGGAATTTGATTCTTGGACCTGTTGTGCTGGCCCCATCCCCTGGACACACTGAGACTGCAATTGAGACTGGGCACAGTTACATTTGCCTGTAATCCCAGATCTTGGGATTCTGTAAGCAGGTGAATCACTACCAATCTGATCTAGTAGTGATACCCTGAATACACTGTAGACCATTCCCTAAAAAATAAAGAAAAAATGATTATTACCAGCCATAAATATCAAACACCTGTAATCACAACATTCTGGGTGGCTGAAGTAGAAGTCTTTCAAGTTTGAGCCTACCATGAACAACATACTCAGACTCTGTCCTGAAAAATAAAAAGACATTAGATGTATATTAGTTGTAGAGTGCCCCAGGATATGATGCTCAGTACCAGCACTACCACTAGCAAAAAACAGAACAGAAACCTGTTAACTTAAATGAATTGGTTTGTTCAATATGCCCATATCTATCATACAGCATACTGAGTAGTCAGGTGGTGAAGGAAAATATCTGGGAGAAGTATATAATGATAAACTGTCCTAATTTAAGGGTCTCCCCAGAGGATAATTATCTTTAAACCACTTCTACTTGCCTCTGTTTACTTATTGGGTCCATCTCACTCAGAGCTTCTCAGATTTCTGCCAAGAGAGTGGTAAAGAGGCATCTAGCATTGAGTATAAGCAAATCTGGGAAAAGAGTAGCAAGTTATGTGCATTTGGAACTGCCTGTATGGCTATTTGAGTTAAAGGAATATCCTATCATGGCTTTACTTAAACAGTAGTTAACAAAGTAGTTTGATAATTTTTACCCATAAGTGATGACATGCATCTTGTAACCTTTGATAATTTGATCATTGGGCAAATGATAAATACAATTACAATCATTAATTTATTTTTTAATAAACAGAATATATTTATTGAGGGAACGAAAGCTCGTGTCTGAGAGAGGGACAGGAGAGGGATCACAAAAATCATTAATTTCTAATATTGTATAAACTGCTTGTGCTTCCTAAATTTTAAAATGTATGCTTACCAAGGAGGCAGTCAAAATTCATTTGCATTGGGTCTTTAAATTTTGGGGCCAAAATGTTTTTTAGTTTTTTATAAATTCTAGATAGAAGACTTTTGTCTGAGTACTTATTAGTTAAGATTGTTTTGAAATTTGTGGGTTCTCTTTTCACTTTGTTGATAACTTCTTTTGATGTGCAAAAGTTTCTCAGTAAGAGGTGGTCCCAGTTGTTAATTCTTTCAGGTATTACACTTGCAGTTTGATTTTTGTACATGAACTGCTTGCCTATCCCAAAGTCTTCAAGATTTTCTCCTACTTTCTCTTCCAGGAGATTCCGTTTTTCTTTTATAATATTTAGATTTTTAATCCATTTTGGCTTTAGTTTAATGCATCGTGATAGACCTAGGTCAAGTTTTAGTTTCTGGCATGTAGAGATACAGTTTTTCCAGCACCATTTTTTAAAGAGGATGTCTTTGTTTCAGTATATATGTTTGGCCCCTTTGTTGAAGATAAAGTGTATGAGTATGTCAGCAGAAAACTCTAATCATGTTGTATAAAAAGGAAAGCCATACTAATATACTGAGTTGTAAAGTGCTCAAGTTAACAGCCCCTGATAATGTCACATGAGCTGATAATCCACTACTGTTATGGACTGTCAGACTATATATATATAGTCTGATATATATATATATATATATATATATATATATATATATATATATATAGCTACTTTCTCTTTATTTTTTTTGTCTTTTTAAGACAGGGTCTCTCTATGAAGTTCAGTCTGGCCTTGAGCTCACTTTTGTAGCCCAAGCTGGTCTCGAACTTGCACTGATCCTCCTTCCTCAGCCTCCCAGTTGCTGGGATTACAGGCGTGTGCCACCATGCCCAGCTTGCTAGTTTCTCTTTATGCAATGAAATAAAGCTCTTTACTAATGATGTTTAGACAAGAAATCATGTCTGCATATTGTACTCTGAGCAACTATGACAAAGACAACATTATGCATGTATTAACTGTTGTAAAAAATAATAATAAAAATTAAAAAGGGAATTAAGAATCAAAAAAATTCATATATGGGCCAGGTGTAATTGTTACTGTAACTGGATGATTTAGTTACATACCAAATAAGTTGCTAATGTGACTGTGAAGAGAAAAATCTCTGAAAGTTCCTAAGTCTTTGCATAAATTTGATCAAGCAGTGAAAATGATGGCTACTGAACTAAGCCTAGGAAAAAATAACCAAAAAGCATATAAAAAACATAATAGAAACCTAGAGGGATTGTTATGGCTTTGCCCTTATCTGTAACCTCTCTTCTGAAGATAATAGAATTGCATTTTTGAAAGAAAATGCATTAAAGGTGTAAGGGAAGAGTATTCTAAACTCCACCTGATGAACCTAGGTCCAAAAGGCCTTACCTCTAATAATTGTATACCAAATGACTGAGAAAGGAATGTATATCTGAACATTGCAGGTTATGCTGTCTTTCCTCCTTTCTGTCTTTGTTGTTTGATCCTTAAGTTCTGTTTCTTTCTGTTTCACTATATCTGTTATACCTTTCAGATTTTATTTTATTTATTTATTTATTTATTTTTGGGTTCTTACACTAGGGGGACAATACGTTAATTATGCATGTAGGTCTGGTTGAACATTTTAAGTTATAATAAAGTGTTGAAGTTAATTTTTTGATAGGTCTTACTTTTAACAGTTAACCCCCAGTGAAGCTTATTATGTGTATCATATTTCCAGTAACAGCAGCTCATTTCCTGTAGGATAAAAAGAAACTCTGGCTACTGCTTCCTTTCTTTGCCAATTCCAGGCCCAGTCTGGGACTAGCTTAATTTCAAATGAAACCGTATTGAATGAATGTGGTAGATATAAATTTAGTTCTGACAGTTGAATGTTGTATGCAAAACCTAATTAAGATAAATAGATCACATGTGAGCCAAAAGTAAAGGGAAATTATAATGTGAAATTATAACAATATAATATAAAATTATAATACAGAAAATTATGGTTTATAAATTTCAGAATTTGTGTATTTTTTAAATATACTAAAAGAAAAATAGTTTTGTGTGAGAATATTAGGTACATATTTAATCAAATGGATAAAAGATGAAATATAGTATGTGATAGAGAATATATATATATATATATATATATATATATATATAATTTTTAAAGTTTTTTTTTTTTTTTTTACTTTCTAAAATAACTTGCCTGGGGTTTAGTCCCTGGCATGTCATGCTGCCTCTGCCACCAGGGTGCACTGAGGTGGTGATTGAGACGAGGTATATAGTGTTGCAAGCCTGTATTCCCAGCACTTGTGAGGCTAAAAACAGGAGAATCTCTAGAGTCTGATCTACATAGTGGGACTCTGTATAGACTGTACTGCATTCATAACATAAAATAAAATAATTTGCCTTTACTTTTGGCTCTCATGTCATCTATTTATTTTAATTAGGTTTTGGGTGCAATATTGTATTCAACTGTGAGAACTAAAGTGATGATATAACTACAGACTGAATTTTTTAAATACTGAATTTTGTTAAATAGGCTTAATTACAAATAGATTGTAAAACGTCAGATTTAGGTTGTAATCTTGATTCTTCTGTGACTTTGGTCGCATCTCTTCACTCTGTTAGCACCTGTTTCACATGTCTGTCTTTTCTACAATCAAATATTATTTCCACTTGTGTTTCATTTGATTATCTCCAGTCTGCCAACCATGTCATTATTATCTTTCCTCATTTTACAGATTACCATTCTTTTTTGGTAATCATTTCTTTGTAGAACTCTGCTCATTTTTTGCTTTTTTTTCTCATTTTTTCCTTCGAATGTTCTTTGTTTTATTAAAGTATTTTGTGTTCATATTTAAAATTAAGAGTGCAGAAAACTTGGCAGTAGAGTGCTAAGTCATGACCATCTTCCTGTTTTTAGTGTTACTCACTAGTTGTGCGCCTTTCTCTTCTGCCTTTCAATTAATTTTTTTCCTTTTTAGTACTATAGTTTCATCTTTATCTCCACATACTATGTTTACATTGCTGTGTCTTCTTTTATCATTTCACTTAGTATTATCTGTTGACTTCCTTTTATGACAGGAGAGGATTAAGTTTACACCACCCTTCACTGTCTTGCCCTTATCATTCCAGTACATACCAGTATTGTTTTTAGTTTCTCTTGTTACAGAATACACATTCCTTCTTTGATTTCTTTTCCAGTAATCATCTGTAATGTATTTGAGACTATGATGAATGCAGTATATTTTATTTTTTAAAAATATTATGTGTAGATGATTCTCTGATGCCTTTTTGATCAAGCATAACCTACATCAGGGCAATAAGTGCTTGCTTAGGTAATCACAGGGGCCAGGGTTTGATTCCTGGTGTCCTATGCCCCATACCTCGGCTCCCATGAGCCAGTGATGGAGTCTGGGAGTGCTGTCACACACCTGTAATCACAGCACTAGAGAGGTTGAAAACAGGAGGATCACTATAAATCTGAGCTGCATAGTGAGACCCTGCACAAAAACAAAACAAAACAAAAACCCTAAAAAAAATCCCATTACACTGGCAGAAGTTCTCAGCAAACAATGTTTTATAAGCATTTTAATTGTACCTCTTCCATGTTATCTTCTTTTAAACTTAAAAAGCAGAGAAGAGAGTAAGAGTCCTAATTTTCAATATTTTCCCATCTCCTCATGCTGTTTTATCCACTTGATTTATCTTTCATTTCGTCTGGCTACCTAATGTGAGTGGTATGTGGTGAGTGTGTATGTGAATACTTGAGTCTGTGCTTGTGCCCATATCCACACAGCCAATTTTTAACTGAGAGCCCAGCCTAGTATACTTTCCCAACTTCATGCATGTGAGAGGAGCTGTAAAAGGGGCCTGCAGAAACTCACAGCCTGAATTTGAGCTTTCTTCCTTTGTGTATCTTTTTATTTCTCCCCTTTTCTCTTTTCCTTCCCTCCTGTTACATGCTGAGCAAGCATCCCACAGTGGAGCTATATCCTCAGCTCCTTTCCTCCTATAAAAACAAAATAAATTCCTTTTACTCTAATACCGTATTTTCCTCCATTTTTGTAACAAGTGGCCTTTTTAGCAGCGTTAAGCTGAACACCTTCCTATAGGATTGTGTGTGTTTATTTTGTCTCTTTAAAAAGTCTTTATTTTTTACTTTAATAAATTTTTACTTTACTTTTTACTTTACTAAAGTAAAGTCTTCACTAAATTTTTTTAAAAAATTAGATTCACAGCAAAATTGACTGGGAAGTACAGAATTTTTATAAACCCTCTGTGCCTTTATATGTACAGTCCTTACTACCAGCACTCTTGTTACAATCAAGGAGCCTACATTAGAGTATGATACAGACTTTCCTAACCCTCCTCCTGCCTTCACTGCTTGCCTGCCTGCCTGCCTGCCTGCTTCCCTCCCTCCC
>PVJA010032358.1:0-24180 GCA_004027025.1 Myocastor coypus | reverse complement strand
AAAAAAAAAAAAAAAAAAAAAAAAAAAAAAAAAAAAAAAAAAAAAAAAAAAAGAAAAAGACAGACAGTAGGAAACAGGAAAATAAATCTTACAAATGGGAAGGAGACCAAGGGAAAGAGAACAAGGGAGAGGGGATGATAGCAGAATTAAGATGTGTTATACACATGTACCAACTCTCCATGAGGAATGTACTTTTTATGTTCTATAAACACGTAGTAACAAAAAGAAAAAGTGATTTACCATCTTCCTTTGCTCTTGTCATGACTACCCTCCAAACACCACTTACTTTAAAAAAGTTAAGAATAACCTACAACTACTTCATATTATAATTCTATTTTTAGAAGTTCTAAGATCTGAGAGGCAATGATCCCTATGGCCCCTACCAACATCTCATCATTTATCAGACTTAGCAAATAATTATACTTCCCACTTTTTTTTTTTTTTAATGTATTTGGTACAGGGTCTCACTGCATAGCTTGGACTCATAGTGATCCTCCTGTTTTCAGCACTAGGACTACAGGCCTGGACTGGGCCGCTGGCTCAGCATGCCTGGGGAAGGGGTTGGCACAGCAGGACTGAACCCTGATCCCTGTACTTGCCTAAGCAGGTGCTTTGTCTGCTGAGCTATCTTGCCAGCCCTTAGTTTCTACTTTTTAATCTCTTCCTTCTTGTATGCTAGGCATAGGTGGTATATGTATAGTGTTTCTAATAACCTTAGGCTCCAAATACAGTTATTCTTCACATTTTGCAGGTAAACAAACACAGAGAGTCTAATAAGTTGAAATGAAATCATGTTGTCAGCAAGTGTCAAAACTGAAATGTAAACCCAGGTTAGTCAGACACATCTGAAGCTCTGTTATACCATCTGCCTTCAAAATGCAAAAGAATCCACACAATACAGACTACTGGCTTGGTTACAAATCATAAAAATACTAGAATTCATTTGGATTTTATTCCAAGGCTATTTATTTATTTACGCTATTTTTTGCTTCCAACTGAGTTAAGTCTTTTTATTCTTTCAGGGTTAACTACTTCCATTGTAGGTGATGAAATATGTAAGGCTCCACTTCAAATGTTAGCACTGCTATAATCATAGTCTCTTTCCCTTCTCTGCAACTCAGAATGAAAACTTTGATTCATGTCTTACATTCCCATCTCAGAAGTAGTTCCACTGCAGTAGGTATTTGAAGACAGTCTTATGCTTTTTAGCAGTGTTCTCTGACCAGGTTCTATCTTCTCCATGAACACTATAATGGACTTAGTTTAAATATGTATTAAACTAAGAAGCATTCTCTCACTGGTGGCCCACTGCAATTGCAGAACATTTGACTGTGTATGTATCTGCTTCCTTAGTCCAAAGAGAAGTATATTCTTTTCCTTTTTTTTTCTAAGCAACATCAATAGGGAGGTGGGTCATGCCCACACACTGTACTCTGTAGAACAATTGTGAGGACAATATGCAATATGTCAACTTTCAAAGAAAAGAAAGGGGAAAAGAAAAAAAAAATAATAATGTTGATTTAGAAGGGTTAATGCTTAATTGTTTGATTAATCTTATATACCTATATGTATTAATCTAAACTGATCTGATGATGAAAATAGGTAATATAACCATTGTTAAATTTAAACAATGAAAAATTGAAACTTGAAAAAAAAATAAATAAATTTTTAGAGAGCAAAAAAAAAAAGAAAATTGTCTAAATGCAGTTTATCTTTAGACAACCTATATGACATGTTTTTTTCCCCTAAAAAACAATGCCTCCACTCCAACTAAATCATGGTCAAAATAAAGTGTTCAAGATGACATCAGTCCCATTTGTCTAAAATCCTGGTGTTGTGTAGACGACAAGCAGCAGCCAGTTATGACAAGTGATAGATCCAAGGTTACTACAGAATTCATTAACATTTTTCCATTTCTAAACCATCCTTAAAGAAAATCATAAATGGGGCCACACCATTCTTATGGCAGTCCAGGAGAGCAACCATGACACCTGGATTCATGTTTGCACCAGTAAAGAACTGACAGTTTTTGAAATTAGCAAGGATGTGCTTGATTTGCTCTGCCGCTCCTGCCATAAATGGTTTTACTCTTTCTGGTCTTTGTTCTTCAAGGTTGCCTTTGATTGATTTCATATAATCTTTGTAGGCCTCTTTTGTGAAGCTGGTTTCCTGCAAGTAATGGTTCATTACAATGTCTACACCAGTGACTACTGTGCTTTAGGTGCCTTTGCACCACCGCTGGGCCTTCAGCAGAGGCATTGCCACGAAGGAGGGAGTGGTCAATGTTACCCTCTGTTCTACCTGACCATCTTGCCCTCCACCTCCAGGCACAGCCCGTCCGTGATCTCCCGGATCATGTAAATGTTGGAGAACATCTCCTTGTGGCTGATAAGGTCCCAGTAGATAATCATGATGGTGGCTGAGGGAGATAGCAACTGCGCAAGCTTAGCAGGAGCCAGGAGCTCAGAATGAATGCAGCACAGCCCGAGCAGCATTTGGGGTGGGGGACAGATGGAAAAGCCCAAGGCTAATCATTTCAAAAGTGATTTTTTTAATGAAATTATTAAAACTTTTATTTTTAATGTATTGTCCTCTTAAAAGAGGAATAAATGCCTTAAACAAGTGGTGGTGAACGTATGACATATGCTACAGCTAGCTGTCTGTCATCATTTAAAGTTCTAAAAGAACTGTTAATACCACAACCTATATATATATATAATAAATATGCATTCTAAATGTCAAATATGAACTTCTAAAATAATTTGTGTTTTCTTTCTCCACAGGCAAGTAAATAAGCATATCCTCACAAGACCAGCACTTTGGGTAGCACAAAATAGGACACAAATTTCTTTAACACTGGTTACAGTATTCCTTTTCTTTAAAGCTGCCAAGATAAAACAGTTGTTGTCCATCAGTACAGGAGCTCAAAGGCACTATTTTAGAATTCTGTATTCCATTCCTCCTACTCCAACAACAGAACAGAATGAAAAGGCCTCAGAATATAAATATAGTAAACTTAACTCTTTAACTTAAAAAAAAAAAAAATCACTAAACATTTAGGTTGAGAAAAGTGTTTCATTTGAATTTCAACAGCTTTTGGAATTCATGAATATCCTATTAACTATTCCCTTTAAAGGCATATTTTCATAATTTATTTCCTGTTAAGATGAAATAAAAGAAGCAATGTTTAAAGCATTTCTAAAAGTATGGGCAGAGATAGATGAGAATTTTTTTTTTTGGCTTTTGTTTTTCTTTAAGATATCCTTGGGCCAGCGAGATAGCTCAGAGGTCTAAAGTGCCTGCTTAGGCAACCGCAGGGACAAGAAAGAATGAGAGAGAGAGAGCGAAAGGGAGTTAGTTTTTTAAAAAATGGTATTATCCTACCAGGGTAGACTTGGAATGTTAAAATACAGTCTGGGAGTACAACTGCATCTATAAACCCATAAGTTTCACCAGACTTCTAAAGCTGTTCTTACTTGAAGAACACCTTTTTATTCTTGAAAATGTTGCCAATGGAAAAAGTAATGTCATTTTCATTTTCAGCTGTGAGAAGACTCATGTCTCTTTCTCCTCATCTCTTCAATCTTCCCCAGCCAGACCTTTCTTCAGTTAATGAGGAAGACTGGGCTTAATTTACTGAATAGCCTAACACAAGCTTTCACATTGCCATGTCATGCCTCTAGAGTGCAACAAAGTGCTTTCTTCTCATTGTAAGAACCATGGTCAGTTTTAGAAAGGTTCTATAGCTAAGTATGGAAAAAGACCAAAGAATAAAAATGCTACCACTCAAGTTTTAGATTATTGCTAAGTTCTAAATTTTAGATGTTGACTTCTGAAATACAGAACACTATAAAGTTTAAAGAACTGCTGAATAATGACATTCAAATGGCTAGACTTAGAAAACTACAAATGTACACTTATTTGTTTGTTTGTTTGTTTGGTTTTGGTTTTGGTGAGTTAGAACTCACGACCTTGCACTTGCCAGGCAGGCACTTGTGCCACAGAGCTATCTCCCCGGCCGGCCCCTGAAGACTTTTTTGCTTCAAAATAATCTTTCCTGTGAAAGTGGAAAAAACAAACAAACCAAAAAAAAAAAACCAGTATTTTAAGAAAAACTAGTTTTCTGTGTTTTAAATCATTCTTATAAAATTAGCTGATACATGCCATAACTGCTCAGGAAATGCAAAGCAATTCATTCTATTAATATATCCTTTTGATTAAAATTCTACAAAGTGCTATTTCAGATAAGAAACACTCAAATATTTCCTTTTTTTTGAGACAGTTTGGGCTGGTCTTATGCTCACTTCTGTAGCCCCTAGGCTCATAGCAATGTCCTGTTTCAACCTTCCAAGTGCTGAGATTATACTCCTGAGTCACCATGCCCCAATCCTAAATTTTTCTTTTTACATAAGTGCAATTTTTTTTCCTATTGAATCAAAATGCTTTAGTTTATCAGTTACGATTAAAGGTTTATAATTATCAGTAACAACAAAAATGAACTTAGGCTGGGGATGTAGCTCTGTGGTAGAATATCTGCTTAGGATGAATGAAGTACTAGGTTTAGTCCCCAGAATAGAGAAGAGAGGGAGAGGGGAAAAGGGTTAGCGAGGGGAAAAGGAAAAGAGTGAGACAGAGAGAGGTAAGAGACAGCAAGAAAAGGAGGGAAGCAGAGAAATAGAGGAAGATTAAAAGAGGTGTAGTTTACTAAATAATTAAATATAACCCTCTAAAAATAACTAAGTCAAAATTCATACAAATGGTACCACTTAACCAGAATAAACTTTTCCATGTTAAAAAAAAAAAGTCTAAGAGATATTACCTTTTCCTGAAGCAACCTTGAGGAGGCTACATCACGATTACCTTTTCCACCAGCAGTATTAAAATGAGACCATGGTAAAACTGAATTAAAAGTTAAGGAATCATCCAAGGCAAAATCTGGTTTCATAAAAATCTATTGAAAGAACACATTTTCTTAATTAGACTAACATTTTCTTTATATCCATTATCCTAACATTACAAGACCATTAAACAAAAATTAAATTGATTCTTAAGTATGAAAAGCAAAAGCAAGTGATAATAGGCTGGATTCTTCACGTAAAAGTCGGTATCATAAAATTGTACAATACTTACTAAGCTTTAAATCCTCATTAAAAAAAATAAAAAGTTATACCAATAGCAATGGTCAATCACTACATGGATCACTAATGTAATCCCAACAGGCACATACAAAAGAGAAATACCATACTTTCCTAAAATTTCTATATTATTTCTCACTGATAATTTTTTAAACATTCTAACTTATACTTCTATTTTCTCCTCTCAAAATCTTTCAAAATCATTTTTAGACACACACTAAAATTCAAGAGAAAAAACTTCCACTTCATGAAAATAACGATCTTTTTCCCTTACATGAAAAACCTAGCTAGACAATAAGACCTACCTATTATATTTCTCAACTATCTCTTGAACTCCATCTTCTCTCTCTATAGTGCTCATCCTTTCAGCCTTTTCATTATCTGTTGTTTACAGTAAATAGCTACTGTCTTCACTCCCTAAATCTATTCTGTTTTGCTATCAGAGGCCATTTTTAAACATCAAGTTCAAAGATATCAAGTATAATTGACATTCTCCTTGGATTCTCATGAAACAAATTAAATGTTTTAGAATTTCATCAAAATTCACGCTTTTTGATCCCACTTATCTCTTTGGTATCTTGTCACTCCCCTCACTATTTACATATCACATTCTCTCAGTACTCAGTTATCTCCTATATCTTCTTATGCTTAGATTTGTTTATACATCCTTTGTCTTAGAATGCACCTTCTTGCCTATCTAGAGAACATGACCTAATCAAAAGGGCAAATATTTTCCTGTGTATGACACAGAGATTAATCACCTAATCACCACTACTTCAATTAATTATTCATCTCATACTTCACAAAAATTAATTAATATGTATATCTCTCTCCCTAGAGATCATCTGTTCCTACACAATTGGATGTATAGCTCCTTAATCACTGTATTGTTGTTACCAAGTATAGGGATTAAAACATGGTTTCATCAGCCGGGCGTGGTGGCTCACGCCTGTAATCCCAGCACTCAGGAGGCTGAGGCAGGAGGATTGATGCGAGTTCGAGACCAGCCTGGGCTACAAAAGTGAGCTCAGGACCAGCCTCAACTGCATAGCGAGACCCTGTCTCAAAAAGACAAAAAAAATAAAATAAAATAAAATAAAAATAAAAACATGGTTTCATCAATCAATTTATTAATGCTTATGCTATATTTTATTCATTGATTCATCTCACCTATGTCCACTAAACTAGTATGAATATAGCAGATAATCTAATTAAGAGCAGGAGTAAAAAAGAAAAAAAAAAAAAAAAAAAAAAGAGCAGTAGTAAATTTCCTAATTCCTTTTTCAGTACTATAATAAAAAGTATTGACTAATTCAATAAATATCTATTGTCTCTTACAATAAACACTGAGAGGAAAAAGAAAGATAAATTACTACTCAGATTATAATCTCAAGGATCTTCAGTCCAATGAATGTAATAAATTTAATAAGTAGTTGACTCTCATATTCAACTGAGTATCAAAACATTTGAAAAGGTTTTGCACTGAACACGCACATTCTTTTTTCCTTGTTATTATACTGAAAAAATATAGTAAAACAACTATTTCCATAGAATTTATATCATATTATGTATTGTAAGTCATTTAGATGTGCATAGATAATATACAACGGATAAGGGACAAGGTAAGCAAGCACCTGAGAATTTTCATATACACAAGAGTAGATACTGTTCTGGAACCAATCCTCTGCAGATACAGAGGAACAAGTATATAAAATCTTACAAGGAAAAGAGTGGCACATGTCTTGGGTGGGGAAGGGGAGAGTTCCTAGATAAAACATTAAGGAAATTTGGCAAAGGAACAAATTTTCTTCAACTTAGGAAAAGAAGAGCCGGGTGTGGTGGTGCACGTCTGTAATCCCAGCACTCGGGAGGCTGAGGCAGGAGGATCAGTGTGAGTTCGAGACCAGCCTGAGCTACAAAAGTGAGCTCAAGGCCAGCCTAAACTGCATAACAAGACCCTGTCTCAAAAAGACAAAAAAACAAAAAACAAAAAACAAAAAAAAAGGAAAAGAAGAAACTACATAGCATTTGTCCATGCAAAGTTGCCATGTTAGCAGGAACTTGCACAGTATTACGCAAGGGAAGAGGACTATATGTCCTCTAGGTTGGGGAAAACATAAAAGAGAAAAAAAAATGGCCAAAGTAAAAAATATATAAAGCTTAGTAGACAAAAGTTACAAGTGTGACTATGGTGGAAGCAAATCTTAGAGAGCTTTAAGTGATGCTATGAATTTTATTTTGTACATATCAAAGAATTTTGAAAATGATCCTCTTTTGTTTCTTCCTTATCCTAAAGAGTAATTGTCATAGACCTCTTTGAGAATTTGATGAATACGATAGACTCCCTCCCCCTACAAAAATGTATGTATTGTACAACTCCACAACATTTATCATATAAAGAAAATATATTTTAATAATTTTAATGATCTGCATGTGGTGGCGCACGCCTATAATCCCAGCACTCGGGAGGCTGAGGCAGGTGGATTGGTGCGAGTTCTAGATCAACCTGGGCTACAAAAGTGAGCTCAAGGTCAGCCTGAACTAAATAACGAGACCCTATCTCAAAAAGACAAAAAAAAAAAAAAAAAAAAAATTTAATGGTTAGTAAAATCAGTAAATTTCTTTTTCAAAATTAAGAATAATTTTCAGTGATGAGGAAGAACTTGACAATATAAAAAAGGAAGAATACCACAAACACACAATTTTAATTTGCCAATTTTTTTTTCACCTAAAAAAAAAAAAAAAAGAAGCTATACAGTGAAGTCCCAGAACAGGTAAAGTAACTTAAATGTCAACAGCCAAATGACAACTACTTATAAGACAAAATTAAAGGCCAAATACAAAAGAAAAGTACTCTTATTTTTAAGCTTTGTTACCTTAGGTACTTGCTCCAGATCTGTCCTGGATTTATCTACAAAAAATATAATTTTAAAAAATTTGTTTTAATTAAATTTTCATAAAATATTGACAAATTCAATATTAGTCACAAAAAAAACCCTAAGTTTTCTCTCAAAGTATCCACTAATCTATCCACTCTAGATACAGTATAGGTAAATGATTAAATAGAACATGCTTGTAATAATGTTACACAATTAGTAAAAATAAAACAAATACATTTCAAATCTTTTCTTATTCTTAAATTTTATCTATTTGTGTATCCTTGTAGTACTAGGAAATGAACTCAGAGACTTCTGACTGAGGTACATCCCCATCTTTTTCTATTTATTTTGAGGATCTCAATAAATGGTTCAATTTCCTACATTGGACTTAAACTTGAATCTTTCTGCCTCAGCTTCCCAGAGTGCTGGAATCATAACAGTATGCCACTCAGTGAGCTTCAAGTCTTTAAAAAAATACAGAAAAATTGACGATCTCATTAAATCTTGGTATATAATTATTATATACTTAGTTAGAAAGTGAATTAAATTCTAAAAAAAATTATTTTTACTGTTTAAAATATACCCCATCCCACCTAGAACTTTATATGATCACAGATTACTTTTATATTCTATGTCAATTTTCTTTTTATACATCTTTAATTTTATAGGGGGACCCAGGTATATAGCTCAGTGGCATAAGTGCCTCCTTGGCAAGCACAAGGTCCTGAGTTTGATTTCCTGTTACCAAAAATAAAAAAAAAACTGCATTGCTTGCATATTTATTTATAAATGAATCTGCTTTACCTTCAATCTTGCCAATTTGGTCTTACAGAAGATTCTCCAGTTCTTTACAAAATTAACCTTTCTGTATTAAGACTCCATTTCCTCCTACTTCTGTGAACTTGCTTCATAATTACCTCTCTCTGTATCTTTCGACCTCTTTCTTTTTACTATTCTATCTCTATACATAAATAAACAAGCTCAGTTCTTTGCCACTTAGAAGAGAAAAAGAATAATAATAACAATAATGAGAAAAACGAAAAGGAAAAGCTAAAGTGCAGGTCCAAAACTAGGTTGAAGCAAGGGAACCATTGCAGTTGACTTGAAGACTTGAGAATGTGTTGCCTATACAGTGTAGTGTAGAGAACATATTTTCATGGCTAAGACTAAGTGAGACAAGACAGATACACATTTACATGACTCTGAGCATTAAGTGCTTTCTTACACTTTGTACCTGCAAAAAGGGAGGGAAGGATACAGAAGGGAAGAAGAGGGGAGGGTGAGGAGGGGAGACAGGCAAATAGAAGAAAGGAGGGAGGGAGGAAGGGGAGTGGGGGAAAAATTCTATACTGCCTTTAGAAAAAGTAAAATTTCTGAACACAGTACACAAGGTTCTTTAATGATCAGATCCCTACCTATAGTGTCAGTTTCATCTCTTACTTTCAGGAGGGTTAATATACTAGAGTCTTGCAATTCCTTGAACTCCTCAACAGTTTTAGAAAGTTCTTGCTTGACTCAAAGACTTTCTATAAACTGTTCCCTTTTCCTGAATACCTATCTTCCTGCATAAATTTTCATACTAGTTAATTCAAAACACAGCACTCTATCAACCCTGGTAAGATTTCTAGAAGTTAGGAATGCTGCACAGACATTCTTATCACACTGAACTTACTGTTTAACATACAATGATAGAATTTTAGTCTATTTATTTAACCCTATTCAAGAGACTACCAGCTCCTTAGGAACCAAGAGTACTACTTGTTTATTTTCAATCACAAAGTACCAAATAACAAACTATTAAATACTTGTCACACTAAAGGATACACTAGTGTCAGATATATGATTTTTCTTTAAAAGCTTTAAAACATGGTACTAGGCAATAACATTTTAGGAGAAATAAAAATTATAGATCGCAGCAAATAAAGTTTGACTATTAAGATAACTCGTTAAAATGCATGTTATATTTTATTATTTACAAATAACACATATTCATACCATGAGTATGTAAAAGAGTCCTGTCAAAGGTATCTTTCGGAGGACAAATATTCTTGCATCTCTCATGAATCTTCTCTCTCTAATTAAAAATAAAAAGTTAGATAACATGGTTAATGCTTTATAGAAATATGAACATTCAAAGCATCTGAATGTTTCATTAAAGAATAAAAAATATGCCAAATTAGTTTTATAATTTTAATATTAAATCACTAGTTTCTCAACTTAAATACAAGTAACAAGTATGCTTCATGAACCAGATGCCACTCTAAAATCTATAAATATAAAAAATGTTTTGCCATTCTAGTAGATATGTGGTGGTATCTAGGTTTAATTTGTGATTTGTATGTTCTATATAAAAGTATCTGTTAGTACAAAAACTAATCAAATACTATACAGTGTTAATGCCAATAGGATAACCATATTCAGCCTATTCCTAAATCATAAAAAGAATAAAGTAATCAAGTAAAATAAAATCAGATTCAACTAACTTTTTCTTTTAATGTATTTTATACAGGGTCCCATTATATAGCTTGGACTCGTAGTGATCCTCCTATTTTCAGCCTCTCCAGCATTGGAAATATAGGTGTGCCAGCCATGTCCAGACTTGGTGGCCAGCTCAGCACACCTGGGGACGAGGCTGGTGTGGCATGCAATACCACCAATCAAACCTGGTCCTTACACTTGCCTAAGCAGGTGCTTAGTCTGCTGAGCTATCTCACCAGCCATAAAATCAGTGAAATTCAAATTAGGCTTGTGAATTAAAAAGCATAAAAGCCAATCATTTTAAAAATAAAAATTATCTAGCCAGAACAACTGCACCTGCAATCCTAGCTATCTGGGAGGCTGAGGTCAGAGGACTTCTTGAGCCCAGGAGTTCAAGGTCAACCTGGGCAACACAGAACATCTCCTCACAAAAATAACCAAACACCACCCCCAACATGTATATGTGTGTATGTAATGTAAAGTACATATATATGCATATACATATGTATTTGATATATATTTCCTTGATATATATATATCACTTCAACTTTTTAAAAAACAGAATAAAACTCTAGGAGTCTCCTGCTAATAGATACTCATTAAAATCGAAATATGAATGAATAAGCCATCTCAAACTGAGAACTATACTAGCTCTTCCTTTCAGACCAAGTTCAAAGCAACAAACTGAGCTACAATTATATCTGGATATAGTGAGGCTATCAGCTAGAGATAGAAAGCTCTATTAGATTGTCTGTGGTAAATGAGACACAGAAACAATTCCATTGTGCTAATTTCTCAAATCGCACAAGCCATCTGGACTTTACAGGACTAACAGAACAATTTTTATTCTTGGTAGATAGGATATATTTCTTACTGAATCTTACACTAATAGGAATGCATAATTCTAAAAAAAAATCACAAAAGTATATTAAAATATATCTAAAGAAAGAAGTAAACATAACATAGGATCAGAATTTGTATGAATAAAAAAGAATACCATAGGTTGGTCAAAAGTCTACAACCAGTAAACTAAGAATATTTATGACCTGACTTAACAAATTTCAACATTCAGTATTACCTGAGAGATTTCCTGTTGATATGCTGTAAAATGTTCCTTGCTGATCTGTGGGAGGTAGAATGAAGGTATGACTTCCATGTCTACAAAGTCCAATCCCCATGTTTTTGTGAAGAAGTCAGACTCTCTTTTTGCTAATCTAGGATCATTTAATGCTGCTGGGAGATTTACTTTGGAATGATATATTGTCCATCTATGTTGATCTGTAACTAGAGATGGGGTAACATATAAGCTACTTGAATCACCTGAAAAAGTAAAGAAGAAATTCTGTAGAGTTGATTATGTTTATAAATACATCCAAGAAAAATACAAATGCTTAGATTCTATTTTACCTAAACGAGTCATAGAATCAAGTGACATTAATCAGAAAAAAAAGCAAAACTATATACTTTATGGCATATACCACAGAGAAAAGAAAAATGCATTCTCAGTTCTCATTATTTATAGTAACTTTGTTCTATACTGTCACTTTGAACAACCAATTAGGAAATATAGCACTGAACTGCTCCTATATGAAATTAATGGTAATGTTTCTGTGGGTTTGAGATCACATTTTCAACAAATAAACTTATTTTGTATATGTTTCTGTTTAAAGATTCCTTATTTGCTATACAGTGTTGATTTATTAACACTAAACTCATGGCTAACAGCACTGTAATCTATGGCTGAGAAGTGCTTATTCTATACATGATTTTCTCCTTAAGGCACATTAACAACTTTCTTGCATTTAGGAACACTATATAACACTTCCATACATGGAGATTTTAAATAGCAAAATTATCAACAAAAAGCCCAAAAATGGGGGCTCGGGAGATAGCTCTGTGGCACAAGTGCCAGCTTGGCAAGTACAAGGTTGTGAGTTTGAAGCCTGGTCCCACAGAAAAAAAAAAAAGAAGAAGCACAAAAATATACACAAATGACACTAAATAGATAACAAAAAGTACATTTATTCACAGTACAATTCAAACAAAAAGTCATAAAATTTCCCTATGCAACACAGATGAAAATATGTGTGTCAAACAACTCAAAAATTTTACTGTTCTTCACATGTCCACACATGGGCAAAAAAGAACATTAGTATCAATTTTGGAGTCATAAGCAGGAGAATCTGCAATGATTAGAATCTGCAAACAAGCAGGACTGACAATATAATGTTTTAACTAAACATCTTTCAATTTGTATCTTCCTTTTCAATAATTTTTTAGTTTATGTAAATAACTTATTTTATAGAAATACACAAAAAATCCCAATCTACCAATTAACTTATTTCCAAATTTATTATCTCTTTATTTTTAGTATTTTAAAATATTAGTTTAAACTTAGTATTTTAAAACCAGTTTATAAAACTACTAAAGATAACACAAATCAACAGTAAGAAATCCTTAATAAAACAAACAAACAAATAAACAAACCAGCAGCTCTCTCCAGCATCATGGCAGGTGTGGAGGAGGCAGAAGCCTCCAGGAGCCACCTGAACAGCAACCCAGACCCAGACAACAAGGAAGAAGGAGCTGCTTCTACAGCAGAGGAAGCAGCCAAGAAAAAGAGGTGGAAGAGTAAAGGGGCTGTTGCAGGGCAGCAAGAACCTGAGAAAGAATCAGGAACCTCCATGGGTGAGGTAGCAAAACAACTGGAAAGACAAGCACTGGAGGAGAGAGAGAGAGGACGAGGGTGATGATGGAGATGGAGCAAGTGGAGAGACAAGAGAGACAGAGAGAGAGAGAGAGAGAGAGAGAGAGAGAGAGAGAGAGAGAGAGAGAGAGAGAGAGGAAGAAGGAGGAGGAGGAAGAGGAGGAGAACGAAAGTTCAGATGGACCCTTCCTCAGTGTAGCCTAGTGGCGTGTTCCCCAAGAGACAGGAGTGCCAGTACCCACCCATACAGGAAGGGCGAACAGTGAAGAAAAGAAAGCATTAGATCAGGCTAGTGAAGAGATCTCGAATGATTTTCAAGAAGCTGCAGAAACACACTGACAAGTTAGAAAATACATTATGAGCTGGATCAAGCCTGGGATGACAATGATAAAAATCAGTGAGAAGTTGGAGGACTGTTCTTGCAATCTCATAATAGAGAATGGCTTAAATGCAGGCCTGGCCTTCCCAACTGGGTATTCTCTCAATAACTGTGCCACTCACTACATACCCAATGCAGGTGACACCATATTGCTACAGTATGATGACATCTGTAAGATCGACTTTGGAACACATATAAGTGGTAGGAAAATTGACTGTGCTTTTACTGTCACTTTTAATCCCAAATATGATATATTATTGAAGGCTATAAAAGATGCCACTAATACTAGAATAAAGTGTGCTGGCATTGATGTCTGTCTGTGTGATGTGGGTGAGGCCATCCAGGAGGTAATGGAATCCCATGAAGTGGAAATTGATCGGAAGACATACCAAGTGAAGCTGATCCATAATCTGAATGGACATTCAATTGGTCCATACAGAATACATGCAGGGAAGACTGTGCCCATTGTGAAGGGTGAGGAGGTGACACAGATGCAAGAAGGAGAAGTGTATGCCACTGAAACCTTTGGTAGTACTGGAAAAGGTATTGTTCATGATGACATAGAGTGCTCACATTACATAAAAAATTTTGATGTTAGACATGTGCCAAAAAGGCTTCCAAGAACAAAACACTTGTTAAATGTCATTAATGAAAACTTTGGCACACTTGCCTTCTGCCACTGATGGCTGGATCACCTAGGAAAAAGTAAATACTTGATGGCACTGAAAAATCTGTGTTACCTCGGTATCATTGACCCATACCCACCACTATGTGACATTAAAAGATCACATACAGTGCAGTTTGAACACAACATCCTTTTGCATCTGACTCATAAAGAAGTTGTCAGCAGAGGAGAGGACTATTAAGCTTAGTCCAGAGTCACCTCAACATCTTTCTTTTCTTTTTTTTTTCACTTCACTTATTTATGTTATGGCCCACTCAGCCTGCTCTGGGGTGGGGCTAGCACAGCATGTGGTGCTGGTGATTGAACTGTGGTCCCTGTGGTGGCCTAAGCTTGCCTAAGCAGGCATTTTAGAATGTTGAGCTATCTTGCCAGCCAAACATCTTTATTTTCTAAGCTTTGTTGGAATACATTATACCAGAATTAACATACAATATGTTGTCTGTTTTAATGGTGGACCTATCTATGTAATACTTTGTCCAGGTTTAAAAGAACTGGATTTTGATCAAAGGCGAATAATCCATTTAATGTAATTAACCAAGGAAAATGCTTTCAGGACTTTAAATATTAACTGTTTCCTCCCTGTCTAGGAAATGCTCAAGTTAGTTAAAAATGACTTACATGTTTTGTTTGAAACACCTAAGTCATGCTTTTTGGATATTTACATTGCCATATTCTTACTTGAATGCTCTGAATGACTGACTACATCCATTTCTGCACCTATGTCCTCTAGTATTGCTTTTTAACCTTCCTGGAATTCATTTTCTAAAAAATAGAGACATTTTCAGATCTGAGAGCTAAAAAAAACCAAGAATTACCTGTGGGTTCCTTGGGACAGACGTCTGGCAGTGACTGCACAGGTCGAATATGTTTTGCTGAATCTACCTCCTTTTTAAAGAAAACATCACTGCTGCTTCCTTGAGGCACTGGTGAAGAACTGTGGCTAGAAGCCATTGCATAAAATCACCACTCAACTAAAAATGAGTAAGAAACAAATAATAATTAAGAGATATTACGTGAACCAAATATCAACTACTGATATTACACGTTACAAATTTTCTTTCAAAACCAGAAGGGTTTTTCAAAATCTTTCAAAGTATAGATATGCAATTTCCAGTTAATTGTGACAGCTAGTCATAATATTTAGTTTTCTATGTAAACTTTTAGTTTGCTAAACTTTTTTAGCAAACTTTTAGTTTGCTAAATTTTACATAGTTTTACTATGTTGTAAACTATAGTTTACAAAGTTGTTAAACATTCTTACCTAACTACTCAGTCTTTTATCCAAAGTATATATGTATGTATACATATATATATATATATATATATATATATATATATATACGAATCCTGTATCCATATATTAATATATATAAATCCTGTATCCATACATTAAAAATGACACATTCTATTCACCCAATAAATATATATTTTAAAAAATTAAACACCCCATTCACACAAGTATAGAGTAATAATTTATAGAATTTTTTTTGTGTGTGCAGGGTCTCACTATGCAGCTCAGACACATAGTGATCCTATTTTCTGCCTTCCTAGTGCTGTATGTGCCACCACGCCTGGACTCCATCACTGGCTCAACACACCTTGGGCAGTGCCAGTGTGGCATGTAGTGCCAAAGATTGAACCCTGGCCCCTGTGCTTACCTAAGCAAGCACTTAATCCACTGAGCTATCTCGCTGGCCCTGATTCATAGATTTTTGAAGCATGCTTGCCTAGGTTTGTATCTCACCTTTACTCAGCAATAGTATAACCAATTTACCTACATAACTTTGTGCTTTCCTTATCAGTAAAATGAAGATGAAAACAGATGTTGTTTCATAAATATCTTAATAATTACAGGAATCAATACACACATATGTGAAACATTAAAACAATGCCTTCCTTTAGTATTAGTATTTACAGATGTTAGCTATATTTTAATACATGACCGCCACATAATAATTATAAAATCATTGTAATTAAACAAAAAAAGGGCATTCTTCAAAAAGCTTACAATTGTATTAAGACATAAAAACAAATGTATATGAGTAAAACATATTGAGCTGTTTACATTTTAATAAGTGCTCAAAGAATTTGTGGGGCAAAAGAAAATATATAAACTTACAGTATCAGATAAAACTTTATAAATGAAGCAATACTAAAACTGGATACTGAACAAACTTTATTATTTTACTAATGAAATATTTAGAGATTACCTAGACTAAATTCCCTCACACTAAAGATAAGCATATCAAAATCCAGAAAAATGTTTGTACATAGTAAGTTAAAAAAAAAAAAAGGCCAAGCTGGGAAACCTGGGGGAGGAGGGCGAAGGGTCCAAAGTAAAGAACAGAGCTATTAGGGTAGTAATAAATAGTTCTTCTAGTCTAACTTCCTTCAGTTTGCTAAAAAGCTAAAAATCACATTATTTTTTTTTAGATTTCCTTGCGTATCTAATCTCAGTACTTTCAAAGCAAAGGAAACAAAACCAATTACATCATTAACATGAATAAACTGCTATTCCAGAGCATACTAGCACATGCCTATAATCCTAGCTTCTCAGGAGACTGGGGCAAAAGGAACTGAAGTTGGAGGCCAGGCTGAGCAACTTAGTGAGACTGTCTCAAAATAAAATCAAGAACAACAACAACAACAACAAAAAGTGGTTAAGGCTCAGTAGCAGTAGTTTAGATTATGCACAAGACTTATGGCCAGTCCCCAACACAGGGAAGAAAGAACAAAAAAAGGAAGGGAAAGAAGAAAACAGGTATTAGACTGGCCAGATAGCTCAGCAGATTAAAGTGCCTGCTTAGACAGATGCAGGGACCAGGGTTCCCCCTTGGAACACACTGAGACAATGACTGAGATGGGACATGGTGCCATACACCTATAATCCCAGCACTTGGGAGGCTGCAAACAGGAGGATCACTATGAGTCCAATCTGTGTTGTGAGACCCTGTACTAAATACATTAAGAAAGAAAGTATTAAGTCTATTTATAAGTGTAGGATAACACTTAATGAACAAATCTCTGATTGCACAGAAAACCATATCAGCAACTGGGATCACATCATATAGAAAAACTTCTGCACAGCAAAAAAAAAAAAAAAAAAAAATCATCAGAGTGAAAACACAGAACAGGAAAACTTTTTACAAACTATACCTCAAAGGACTAATATCTAGAATATATAAAGCACTCAAAAACATCAGACCTCTCCAAATTTAAAAGCACAATCTAAAAATGGTCATTTGAAATTAATAACTTTCTCAGATGAATACAAACAGCAAATATATTTTAAAAAAATGTTCAACAACACTGATCCTTCAAAAATTCAAATTAAAGCAATACTGAGATTCTATCTCATTTCAGAAAAAATGGCTGTCATCAAGAAATCAATAACAAATACGAGTGAGTCTATGGATAAAAGTAACCCTCGTCCACTATTGGTGGTGGTATAAATTGGTACAACTACTATGGAAATCAATATGGACATTCCTCAAAAAACTAAACCTAGAAGTTCTATTTGATCTAGATATTAAGCTTCTTAATATCTTCCCAAAAGGAGTAAAAGCATCATACTATGGCACACCGTGTTTACAACTGAACAATTTGTATTTTTTGTTTTGTATTTAGTACAGGATCTACAGGGTCTCACTACATAGATCCAACTCATAGTGATTTTCCTGTTTTTAGCCTCCCAAGCACTGAGATTACAAGCATGCACCACCATGCCCAGTTTCAATCGCCATCTCAGTATACCCCAGGAGTGAGGCCTGGCACAGCAAGTCAGCAATCGAACCCTGGCTGCTGCATTCTGCCTAAAAAGATGCTTTAGTTCATTGAGCTATCTGGCTGGCCTTGGGTTTTGTTTTAAGTATTTTTTTTTGGTGGTGGTACCAGGAAATGAACTCAAGATCTTGCACTTCTGTAAAGAATTTTAGGGCTGGAGAATAACTGAGCAGTCTCTCAGTTATTCTGTCAGGCAGCACCTGCCTGACAAACACAAGGGTCTAGGTTTGATCCCCAGGACCACACGCTGTGCTCAGCTCCAGGGACTGAGTCAGCCTTCAAAACCAGGCATGGTGGCACATACCTGTCATCCCAGCACTAGAGAGGCTGAGACTGGAGGATCACTATGAGTCTCAGCTGTATAGTGAGATACTGTACCAAATAAATAAATAAATAAAAGATTTTAAAAATTTTTAAAGGGGGACAGCCACTTGGGACCCCCCTCCTGTCCTTCTCTAGGACAGGAGCTTTCTTTCCCTCAATAAATCTATTCTGCTCATTAAAAAATAAATTTAAAAATTTAAAAATTTTTAAAAAATTTAAAGAATTTCAAAACAAGATTATAGGAAATTAACAAGTTATTATATTGCATGTTGTTTTTTTTGCAAAGTAGTTGCTCAGATTACCAGCTGTAGGCATGCAAATTGATCAAATATAACTACTGTTCCCTTCAATAAACTAATAGAAATTAGCTATCTTATGCATATATGTATTTTTCCATTTCTTTTTTCCTTTTCCCCATATGAACTGTTCTTTACTTCGGGGCAGTTTCTTTCCCTTTCACAAAATCTGCTCTAACTTTTCAATCTTATTTATTTGTTCAGTATCTTTCACTAGAGAAAGGGCCAGGGAGATAGCTCAGTGGAATGAGTGCTTACCTGGCAAGTGCAAGATCCTGAGTTCAAACCCTGGTACCACCAAAAATAAATTAAAATAAATAAATAAGTGTCGTACACTAGAGCGACAATACTGTTTACTCATGTAGTCTGATTTATTTCACTTATGAATATGGCCTCTAATTATATCCATTTACCAATAAAAGCCTCAAGTTTATCCTTTATAGCTCAGTACTTCATTGTACAAAAATACTGTATCTTTTTATCCATTCCTTGGTTAATGGGCATTTGAATTGTTTCCAAGATTTAGCCACGACAAACTGTGCTGTTATAAACACAGGTGAACATATATTGCTGTTGTGTGATATTTTTAATTCTGGAAAAATACCCAGAAGGAAATAGCTGGGATCAAATGTGAGCACTAACCTTAGTTTTTAAGAAATTGCCACACTTATTTCCACAATGATTGTACCAGTCTACAGTCCCATCAACAGTGGAGAAGGGTTCCACAATAATCATACTAGTCTACACTCCCACCAACAGTGGCAACACACACCCTTGCCAGCATTTATCATTATTTGATTTCATGATAGGCATTCTTTCTGGAATGAGATGGAATCTCAGTGTTGTTTTAACTTGTATCTCTCAAATGACCAATGATCTTGAACATTTTTTCATCTATTTATTGCCATTTATATTCATCTGAGAAGTACGTATTCATCTTGGATACCCATTCTTGAATTTGCTCTTTATTTTGTGTAGATGCTTCATTTTTTTCATTCTTTTATATTCTAAATAGAAGTCCTTTGTCTGAGGGACAGATGGTTAAATTTTTTTCCCACTCTGTGGGTTGTCTTTTTACCCTGTTGGTGATTTCTTCTGATGTGCCAAAGTTTTTTAATGAGATTCCAGTTGTTGATGTTTTGAAGTATTTCCCATGTAGTCAGGCCTTATGAACTCTCTACCTACCACTAAGTCTTCAAGATTTCTACCTGCTTTGTCTAGCAGATTTAGTGTTGATATCTTTGATTCATTTTGATTTTTATTTAGTGCATGGTGATAGACATGGGTCCAATTTTAGCCTTTGACAGACTCAAAGTCAATTTTTCCAACACTATTAAAGAGGCTTTTTTCCAGTGAACATGTTTGGCCCCTTTGTCAAAAATAAGATGGCTAAGTGTTTGTAGTTCCTTTCATTTTTTTTATCCATCCTAATGAGAAGAAAAGATAAAACAGCAATGAAACAGTTTCAAAACAAGTTAGTAGGATGATTATAATTAATACCATGCATATTATTGCCATTATAATATTCAGAAGAAAAGGTGCAGACCTGGTATCTTTTTTTAGAACTTTTTATTTTTATTTATTTTTTTCTTGTTTCAGAACCTTTATTTGTTTATGCACTCATTTTTATGGCTGGCTCAGCCCGCCCCGAGGGCAGGGCTGGCGCAGCATGTGGTGCTGGGGAATCGAACCATAGTCGAAAGCCGCCCAAGCTTTCCCAAGCAGGCGCTTAGACCACTGAGCCATCCCGCCAGGCCCCGGGACCTGGTATCTTATCTAAACAATATTACTAGGAACTTTTACTCTCAATGAATGAAGACAAAGTAGTTATATATCTATTCTATATATATGTATCCTTGTGTATGTATGTATATATACATCCATGTGTGTATATATATATATATATATATATATATATATATATATATTTCTTTTCAAAGTTTCTAATACTAGGAGAAAGTATCATACCATGCCTTATATGTAGATTGTCAGAGACAGAGTATGAATCATAAAACAAAAACTATAATTAAATAATATTCAGAAAAGTAATTAAATATTAAATAATTAAAATTAAATATTTCAAAACAATATTTCAAAATTCAAGTCAAATCATGAGTTCAACTTAGAGACCAGAATGTTGTGTATCATATGTATGAATCTGTATTCAATTCAGAGTACTTGCATGTACTTTAGTATATTCACCTCTTGAATAGGTGAATATATACAAAAATATCAACTAAGAAAAAGTTTTGATGGTAATAAAGAAGTAATAAGAATAGAACATAACATAAATACTGGAATGGCAAATATATGACCAGAACTTCTAACAGTCTGGGGATAGGATATCACACAAAGTTCTAGTATGTTGTGTACATGGACAGTGTCCATGATGCTTACTGGTGGCCAACTATCACTTGTGGGACTGAGCTACTGCTATTTCCTCAATATCCACCCTGTAGACCAAACAGAATCATAACCCATAGGATGCAGGAAAAGTACATTTGTAGAACATGCTGATGGACATATTCTGCTGATGTATATAAAACAGCTGAAAGACTGCTTTTATATGCCTCTTTTTCTCCTGTGTTTAAGTATTTGCCCTATTTTATGGGTTCTTTCTATTCTCCTTCATGGAGTTGTGGTCATTTTAATCCGTCTCTATAATATCTTTTAGTAAACTATGCAGGGTTGGCTTTGTCATCATGAAATTCTTTAGCTGTTCTTTGTCCTGGAAGTATGTCACTTCTCCATTATAGTTGAAAGAGTTTTTCAGGGTATAGCAGTCTGGGCTGGAATTTGTTTTCTTGCAAGACTTGAAGTACTTTGCTCCACACTCTGTTTGTAAAGAGAAATCTGCCGTTATTCTAATAGGTTTTCCTTTATTTATTTATCTATTTAGTCTTTTTGAGAGTGACTTTGTTGTTTTTATACAGGAATGCTATAAATTTTTCAGTGTTGACTTTGTATCCAGCTATGCTACTGAATATGGTTATTAATCTACAAGATGGAGTTTTTAGGGTCTTCTATGTAGAGTAACATGTCACCTGCAAATGATACTTTAACTTTCCTATCTGTATGTCTTTTTTCTCTCGTCTAAATTACTGTTTCTGGGTCAGAGAGATAGCTCACTTGAATAAGCACTGACTTGGCAAGTGCAGTGTCCTGAGTTCAATTCCTGGTACTGCAAAAAAATAAAAATAAAAATAAATTGGTTTCCACAGGTATATTGAAAAGCTGTGGTGTTAGTGGACATTCTTTTCTTGTTTCTGATTTTAGAGTGAAAGCTTTCAATTTTGTCCATTTAGAGTGACAAAATTCCTCCATTCCTGCAATCAATCTCACTTGATTATGGTATATACCCTTTTTTTTATGATTTGCTTCATTGTTTCCTAGAATTTTACTGAGGATTTTTTTTTTTTTTAAATCTATGTTCATTAGGAAGATTGGTCTGTAGTTTTCTTTTTGGTTGGATCTTTCTCTGGTTTGGGTATGAGGGTAATACTTGCCTCCACAAATAAGTTAAGGAAAATTGCTTCCCTCTGAATTTCACTGAAGAATGAGGAGCACTGGAATTCAATCATCTTCAAATGTCTCATACTTGAAGCTGGGCGTGGTGGCTCACGGCTGTAATCCCAGCACTTGGGAGGCTGAGGCAGGAGGATCGGTGCGAGTTCGAGACCAGCCTGGGCTACTAAAGTGAGCTCACGGCCAGTCTCAACTGCACAGTGAGACCCTGTCTCAAAAAGACCAAAAAAAAAAAAAAATTCTCATACTTGAGAAATTTCTTATACAATCTATCAGGACCTGGGTTTTTCTTTGTTGCTAAGTTTTTAACTACTTTCAATTCCATTAACTGATATTAGGTTATTAAGAGTTTTTATATCTTCTTGATTCAGCTTTGGTAATTCCTTTATTTCTAGGAATTTGTCCATATTTTTCTGTGTTTTCTATCCTAGGTAAGTAAAAATTTTTGAAGTAGGTACTAATGATTATCTAAATTTCCACAGGATCCATACTGATTTTACCATTTTTATTTTTTGTTGAATGAGTTTTTCTTCCTTTTTGATATGGGTGGCTAGGAGTTTATTAATTTCATTATTTCAAAGAAAAAGCTCAATTCAGTGATTCTTTTTATTGTTTTCTTAGTCTCAATTGCATTGATTTCTGCTCTGATCTTTATATTTTCCTTCCTTCTTTGGGCTTTGGGCTTCACTTGCTCTTCTTTTCTAAAAGCTTGAAGTAGGTTATTTTTGTTCTTTCTGCCTTCCTGATGTAAGAACTTTCTGCTACGAATTTCCTTCTTAACACAGCTTTGTTTCACTCAGGCTCCAATATACTGTATTTGCATTTTCAATTAATTATAGATATTGCTTAATTTCTTTTTTAATTTTATCTGTGAACCATTGGTTGTTGAGGAGGGTGTTATTTAACTTCTGGAGTCTTTGCAGTTTCTTTCATCAATTTCTAATTTCAATGCACTAAGAAAATAAACATAGGATAAATAATTCCTTTGCATTTACTTACGCATGTTCTATGTGCTAGATGGCCTATTTTAGAGATCATTCTGTGTGCAGCTGAGAAAAATGTATATTCTAATGTTATTGCTTGGGTAAAATATGCTGTAAATATCTAAGTTCATTTATTCACAGATTTTGTCCGTTATTTTTTTGCTGATTTTTTGTCTAACTGATCTATCACTGTGAGACAATGAAGTATTAGGTTTCCTGTTACAACTATGTTATTGCTTATTTGATTTTTCTTGTCTATTAATATGTGTCTTACATAGTTGGATACTCCCGTTTGATGCATATATATATATATATATATATATATATATATAGTTGTTATCTCTTACTGTTGAATTATTTCCCTAACAGGTATATAGTGACCTTTATCTCTTTTGATCATTCTTGAAGTTTGCATTGTTTGTAAACAGAATAGCTAACCATTTTTTTGGGTTTCTGCTTCATGGAGTGTTATTTTCCATACTTTGACTTTTCCAGAGATTCAGCAGGTGCTTGAAGGCATTCATTAGCTATTTTCCTATCAAAGGACTACTGTGTGGGCAAAATACTATATTGTCCCTGCAGGTCACAGCAACCACCTGCATATTCTACCATCATGTTTCTCCCTGAGGCCTTTCTGTTTTCACTTTGTCCCTGTAGCTTTAGTCTTTCTTTCCCATCAGCCAGGAGCCAGGGAGTAAGTATAAACTGTCTCTTTACTTTCTTCATATTTTGTTCTGTCTCTTCGATTTCTCTGTAGCTTTTAACTTTCCTATTAGATCATTGCTGATTTGCTCAGGACCAGCTTGACATAGTGTACAGTGTGCAGTAATTAATATTAATAAATTAAGCCGGGCGTGGTGGCGCATGCCTGTAATCCCAGCACTTGGGAGGCTGAGGCAGGAGGATTGGTGCGAGTTCGAGACCAGCCTGGGCTACAAAAGTGAGCTCAAGGCCAGCCTCAACTGCATAGCAAGACCCTGTCTCAAAAAGACAAAAAAAAAAAAAA
>PVJA010032357.1:0-24208 GCA_004027025.1 Myocastor coypus | reverse complement strand
AAAAAAAAAAAAAAAAAAAAAAGACAAAAGAAAGAGTCAAGAATTAAGCATGTTGGAAGCAGGGATAGATTTTAAGGGAATTAATAGAAATATATCTATTTATTTATTTATTTATTTTAATTTTTTCCCCTTGTTTCAGAACTTTTGTTTGTTTATTTTATTATTTATTTTTATGGCCGGCTCAGCCTGCCCTGAGGGCAGGGCTGGCACAGCATGTGGTGCCAGGGCTCGAACCGCAGTCCCTGAAGCCGCCTAAGCTTTCCTAAGCAGGTGCTTTAGACCACTGAGCCATCCTGCCAGGCCCCAGAAATATATCTTTTTAATATAACTGTAAAAAATCTTGTATTTTACCCCATATATTCTAGGAAACAATAAAATAAATGTAGAATTGGAAGGTACAAAAAAACTGAAGTGGAAATTCTGGAGACAGAAAAATATACTTAACTGGAGCAACAAATAAAACTGTATAGCATTACCAGTATATCAGACCGTGCATAAAATAAAGTCAGTGAACATGAAGATGTAGCAAGTAAGACTAATGAAACTAAAGCACAGAGCATAAAAAGATTGAACAATAAATGAAGAGAGCCCAATTAGCTCTAGAAAATAGCAAGCAATGTAACATGAATATAATCAGAATCCCAGGAAAAAATTTTAAATGAGAGAAAAAAGAAAAAAAATTGAATAATATTTAAAATGCGAGATACTTGCTGTGTTTTTCAGCATCTAACCATCGATATTTTAGGCTGTAAAAGTTCAGTATTGTGGAGGGCTATCCTGTGCGTTATAAGGCATTTGTAAGTGCCTGCCTGGAAAGTGCAGGGACCATGGTTCATTCCCCAGCACCTCATTGGCATGTACCCCTCCCCCGCCTGTACCCTCCCCACTGCACACAAACATGCTGAGCAGGCTGCTAAACCCAGGGTGTGGTGGTGCACACCTGGCTCCCAGTGCTAGGGAAGCTGAAAATAGGAGAGTCTGAGCTGTGTAGTAAGACCCTGTAACAACCAAATACCAAAACAAAACAAACAAAAAAAAAAAATTATGGATCAAATATAGTCCATCACTAGCAAAACATAAATGCCTTTAATTTTTTTTTCATAAATAAAAAACCTCATTGAGTGGAATGTACCTCATAGGACAGCCGTAATAAAAAAAGATAATAACAAGTGCTGGTGGTAATTTGAAGAAATTGAAACCATCTTATGTTACTGATAGGCATTTAATATGATGCAACTATAGTTCCTCAGAAAGTCAAAAATAGAATTGCCATATGGCCCAGCAATTCTACCCCTAGGTGTACATGCTCTGAAGAATTGAAAACATATGTTCTAATTAATTAGTTAATTAGTGTAGGGTCTTAATACACAACTCATACTCTAGTGATCCCCATGTCTCAGCCTGCCCTACTCTGGGATTACAAGCATGCACTACCATGCCCAGCTTCAGTGGTTGGCTCTGCATGGGACCAGCACACCATACAGTACCAGAGATCAAACTCGGGTCCTTGCCCTTTCCTGGCAGGTTCTTCTAACACTGAGCTATCTCCCCAGCTCCCTAAAACATGTACTTTAACACCTTTATACATACAGATATTCATAGTACCATTATTCACAGTGGTAAGAAAGTGCAAACAGTCCAAATGTTCACTAACTGATGAATAGGTAAATAAGACATGGTACTGGTATATATGTACCATAGAATTAATAGTGAAAAGAACAAAAAATTGATATGATGTGATATGGATAAAACTTTAAAATGTGATGAAACAAACCAGACATAAAAGGTCACGTAGATTATGACCACATCTATATGAAATGTAGAGAATAATTCACAGAGACAACAAATCAGAAGACATTTGAGGAAAGGTGTAGGAAGTAACTGCTTTATCAGCTGAAAGCCTCTTGTGGGATGGTGATGTATTTTGGAAATATTAAGATAAAAGTGGTAGTGGCATGACATTGAGTGTATTAAATGCTGCCCATTTATATACTGTAAAGTTATTAATTTTAGGTCTCATGTCTATAAAAAAGTGAGAGCAAGCTAAAGTCTTTTTCTTTTTTGCTCAGATGAACAGTTCTTTCCCTTTGACTTGCAATACAGTAAATGTGAGAGGAACTTTTTCAGATGAAAGGAAAATTAGGTAAAAATTTAGACCTACACCAAGGAATAGAGTATATTAGAAGTGCTAAGTATATGGATGATTATAAGAGGCTCATTACTCTGTATTTAACTTTTTAGAAAAAAGTAAGTGAACTTCTGGCTTCAGCTCTAACATGTACAGAACTTGGAAGTCATTGCTTTTGTCTTAACACCAACATGACCAAACTGAAAATCAAAAACTGATCTTGGGTGGATCAGAGCTTTGAGGTCTGCCTATCATACCTACACTTCCTGGCTCCTTGAACATTAAAGAGTGCTGATATAATCATAAGAACTGTGTTGGACACCGCAGGGCACACCTTTAATTCATTATCATGTTCTGTGCAGATGTAGAAACTCAGGCTCAGAAAAGCAGTCACCCAAGGGCACATGGCCACAGTCAGCATCAAGATTGGAATTCAAATCTTAACCTTAAGACTGACTTTTTCCTGTAGTAGGAACTGCTTCCTAATAATCTGTTATTCACTCATTGAACCTTACTAAATGCATTTGGTGTTTAAATTTCATGTACAACACTATAATACTGTATAAAAATGGATGACTTGCTGGAGAGGTACAGATCCCAGAATGCGTACTTGTTTGATCAAGAGCCAGTTGTTGAATACCTGTTATGTGTTATGCCCCAGTTTAAGCCTGGGGCTGCAGTGAGAAAGATGGCCAGCCTGTCCTCATGGAGCTTGGAGGAACTGGTGTTCCAGACAGAAGTCTGGAAGCTGTATTGCAGGGTGACAAGTACTCATGTGAGGGCTGCTGAGGGAGCTCTGGGACCCTAGGGAGGGGCATCTGGCTCAGGCTTGGAGGGCCACGAGGGCTTGTCAGAAGGAATGGTGTCTTGCCTGAATTAAACAGGGTCATAGCTCAAATGCCTATAGGACAGACAGCACAGGTAATGAGTGACAAGCTGGGTCCATGCTTAGGCATGGAAGTACTGCACTTGAATATCAAATACACAAGTGAATTCTCACTTATACACAGATAATATTCTCTTTTAGTTTTCTTGAAACCTGCTCCAAATAGATAAAAGTGCAGGGAAAGATTGCCCTCTTCTAAATCAACAGTGTAAATGTGATAAGTGGTCACTGTTTCTCAGCCTCTATGTTAGTTGATTCTTGTATCTTTTTTTCTTAATCTAGAATAGCTGATTTCTTTTTATGGTTGAGAAACATTTTATATTATGTATGTACCATTTATTTATTGTCTGCTTAAGGATTTATCCTAACATATAGTCGTTCCTCACTGTTTTAATTTGCATTTTTCTGTTGAGTGATGACTTCCAAATTCTTTCAGCATTGTTTTATTTGCTTATTTTCTCCCTAGATAGATAGAGATAGATAGATCAATAGATAGATATCTCTCTGTCTCTGTCTCTGTCTCTCTCTCTATATATATATATATATCTATATATATCTGTCTCTCTCTTGCTCTCTCTCTCTATATATATATATGTATATATATATATATATATATATATATATATATATGTTCATTGGTAAGGTGTTCAGATCTTTTACTCATTTTTAATCAGGTATTTTATTTTATTATTATTGAATTTTAAGAATTCTTTGGTTTAGATATTATTGTTTATTAGATACAGGTTTTCAAAGATTTGCTTTTAGTCTGTTGCTTGTGATTTTGTTGTGTGAACATGTCTTTCATAGAATTTTAAAACTTTAACAAAGACCAACTAACCAACTTTTTTTGAGCCAGTCATACTTTTGGGTTTTTTTCCCCTCCCCCATACTTTTGGGTTTTTATCTAAATAATTGTCATAACCAAGGCCATGTGGATTTTTCTTGTATATTAACTTCTGTGACTGAGTTATTTTTTAAAAAGCTTTGTTTAGTACTCTATACTTCCATATTTCTTTCTTATGCCTCAGTTTTCTCAGTTTTACTTTTATTCATTTTATAAGCATCTCTTGACCATCACATATGTTTCAATTTTGGCCTACCAATAAAACACATAAAGCATTGGAATATAATTGGATGAAGTAAAATAAGTTCTGACTTTGGTTACACATTTCTTAGTATAAAAAAAGTTATCTCAAGTTCTTTGCAGCATTCATTGTTTACTGCTACTTGTTTGTTAGCATGACACTAGTGTACTTCATATACTTTGTTATTTAATCATATTTAGTTCTTTATGATTTTGTAACTGTTGTAAATTGATAACTGATCTGATTCCTCTTTTCAAAAATTTGTGTTTCTTGAAACTTTAGTTCTCTTAGCAGTGTTAATAACTGAAAGAATATGCTCCACTATTTTTTTCTAATATAGTGGTCCACATATCAAAACAAACAATTTTTTTAAAAAGCAACAGCAATAAAACAAATGCCTTTCTTTACATAGGATAAAATAAGAGGATGTAGAAACAGCCCTAGGTAGCTCTGCTGCTGGATCTTTGACAAAAGGGCTAAAAACTTGCTGGAGGAAGGATAAAAGGCAGGAAACCTGCCTTTCCACATGCAGAACATTGAGTCTAGACCTATATATCTCACCATGTACTAAAGTCAAAATAGATCTAAGACTTAACATTGTTATAACAGAAACACTTAATCTGCTGAAACACAACTAGGTAAAAATCTTAAAGACAGAGGCATAGAAAAGGATGTTTTGAATAAAATCTCAGTCACACAAGAACCAAAAAGAAAAAGAAAAAGAAATCAGTCATAGCAAATTAAAAAGCTTTTTGCACAGCCTATGAAATAGGGGAAAGATTTTGTCAGCTACACCTTGGACAGAAGACTGATGTATAGCATATATAAAGAACTAAAAAACATTAGACACCCCACACCCCAAATGAAAGATTCAATCAAAAAATGAACAGACAGGGCATGGTGGCCACACCTATAATCCCAAATTCTGGAGGCTGAATCAGGAAGATTGTCATGATTTTGAGGTGAGCCTGTCCTATATAATAAGTTCAAAGACAGCCCCTACTATATAACAAGACCCTGTCTCAATGAAGAAACCAAATTTAAAAAATGCTCAATTAAAATGAATAGCTATTTCTCAGAAAAGTACAAATGGCAAATATATGAAAAAAATGTTCAGTATCTCTGGCCATTAGAGATACGTAAATTAAAACAATACTGAATTCATTCTACCTTACTCCAGAAAGAAAGACTATCATCAAGAAATTGACAAATGCTATCTAGGCAGGCAGGGAAGAACCATTCTAAATTACTGGTGAGGAGGGCCAGCAAGATAGCTCAGCAGATTAAGAGCATCTGCTTAGGCAAGGACAGGGACTGGGATTTGGTCCTGACACCACAGTCCATGCTGATCCCACTGCACTGAGTCCAGGCATGGTAGCACACCTTTAATTCCAGCGCTGGGAGGCTGAAAACAGAAGGATCACTATGAGTCCAAGCTGGATACTGAGACCCAGTACCAAATGCATTTTTAAAAAATTACTGGTGGGAATGTAAACTAGTACAACCACTATGGAAATTAGCATGGAGATTCCTCAAAAAACTAAACCACAAATTCCATTAGACTTAGCTGTTCTGCTTCTAGATGTCTTCCTTAAAAGAGCTAAAAACATAGTGATATATTCATATCTATGCCCATAGTCAGAATGATGCATAATAGTTAAGTCTTAGAGTGGCCTGTCTGTCCATCAACACATGAATGAATAAAGAAAATGTGGCATTTATACAGTGGATGTTATGGGTTAGGCCTAGATGTCCCCCGAAAGTCTCATGCAGTCTTAGGCTTATTTTGAAGGTTTAATCTAAAGTGCATGATGCTGCAATTAAAGGTATGTGATTGTGGCCAGGGAGATGGCTCTGTGGCATAAGCACCTGCCTCATAAGCATAAGGTCCTGAGTTTGATCCCCAGAACACCAACAGAAAGATAGGAAGGTATATGATTGCTAAATCAGTCCACTGATTGGTTTGGTACCTCTCTAATCCTGGAAGTCTAGATAGATAAAATATAAAAGGGGAAGAATGATGCTGTTAAGGTCTCGTGCTGCTTTCACTGTTGCTATCACGAATGGTTGCTCCTCTGCCATGTACCACCCTGCCATAGAACCATCCAGTTATGGATTGAAACCTCTACACATTGTGAGCGAAATGAGCCTTTACTCCTCTTAACTCCAGGCCTTTGGGTATTTTGTCTCAGCAGAAAAAGGACAAGTAAGACAGTTGACTACTACTCTGCCATAAAGAAGGATAAATTTGAGTCATCTGTAGGAAAATGGATGCACCTTGAGATGATAATGTGAAGTGAAATAAATCCGATACACAAATATCACATGGTTCCTTTTATATGACAACCAAGAACACATAAATTAAGGAAACAACAGATTATAATAAACAGAGGGGTGGATCTTTTGCAAAAGGGAAAGGGAATAAGAGACAGAGGAAGGAAATGTAAAAAGAATTAAGATGTATTAGGTGCATGTATCAGCCCCCCACAATGATTGTAATCATTTGTACTGCAAATGTACTAATAAGAATAAAAAAGTTTTTAAAAGCACAGGATAAAATGTGTGTTGGGATTGCCTTATTTTTTGAAGTAAAGCTAGTCTTTTTGCAGTCAAGCAATAAAATACTTTTTATCTAAAGTAATATTTATGTTCAGAGTTTTTATTTTTGCAGGGTATCCTAGCCAAAAAAGTCATTATCTTAGAAATGTAGGCTTTTGCAGAGGTTATAGTTTCAGACAATAACATCCAAATTTATTGCTTCCATATTACATGTTTTAGTAGAATCTTATTTCTAAATCTTACTGTTATGTTTTTTGAGATAAAGGGCAGGGCCTATTGAACCCTTGATTTTAGATAACATCGCCATCAGCTTCCCTCTTTTTTCTATTTCTTGAACTATATTTGTGATTTTATATATATATATATGTATATATATATATATATATATATATATATATATATATATATATATATTCATTTTAGGTAATTGGTATATATACATACTGCATGTTAATCATTTTTACTTCTTTTTCCCGTCCTTGTTTTCTGCTTTCCCAATTCTAGATTTTCTATTATTTTTTAACTTGCTTTCTTCTCTCTCTTCTGCCTTTTTTTCCTTTTTTCTTTCTACCTAAAGATCTTTGCTTTTTTCTGTGATTGAATTTCAAATTTACTATAGTTTATTTCTTACTTGACAACTTTAACTTTATAAATCTAGGTGTGACTTTCTGATCACATTCATGGTCAATATTTGTATTTTATATTTCATTTTCATGTTTCACATGAACATTCATACTTTTCAATTATAATCTCACAATCATCTCGGGGAAGGAATTGCTCCAAAAGATGGTACTGGAATGACCTTAGATTATGAGTGAGAATCCATTCTGCTACTGTCATATAACTTTACAATCCTGCTATCTTTCCAGTACCATTTTAAAATTGTTACTAGGGTTGGAAGGAATGGTTGAGAGTAAAAGTTTTAGGATAAAATGTTTTATAAGTAATATTTTATAGCTGGCACATACACATACATGTGACTTAATATATTGATTGCTTTAACCCACATGACTTTTTTCCATCCTTTTTTTCTTTTATAGATATCAGAGAAAAAAGGAAAAGAAACAAAAAGTGGTTTTGGTGGGCCAGTTGTTAGTTCTCTATATCATGAAGAAACCATCAGGTAATTCTTTTTCTGATCTTTGATAATAGAAAATATATGAAAATTTGTTAAATTTTAGAATCTTTAGTTTGTGACATACTTTTCTTAACATGAAACTGATTTGGTGTTATCTTTAGTAAGATGGTAAATGACAAGAAAGAATTTTATAGGTGTATAAAGTCAGGAAATATCTGAACCAGTGCCAAAGTATCTAAACAAGTGAAAATATATCACTTATCACCTATTGTCAGATTAGAACCTTTCCCACATATAAGTTGGTAGAGCAAAGTTTTTGTGTCACTCTAAACCTATGAATTTTTAATTTTTCACAAAAACCACTATTTCTTTGAAATATTTTAATTTTAGTAATTTATGGATCCTAATTAAATGTCACTTAAGTTTAGGGCCTTGGACTATAGCTAGTGTAAGAGTATTTGCCTACCATGTTGTTTGCCCTCAATTTAATGTCCCATACTGAAAAATAAGAAAATAATACAGAAAGTCATTTAAATTTAATTGCTTCTAAATTAAATCATTTCCAAGTATTAAAAGGTGCAATCATTATGGAAAACAGTGTTGATGTTTCCTCAAAAGATAAAAAGCTGAGGCCCTGGGAATGGTGTGGTTTGTATCTAGTTGTCCCCACAAAGCCTCATGCAGTCATGGGGCGGGGACTGCTAGAGTTTGAGACTAAGTCGTGATTCACTGGGATTGTGGATTTAGTACGCTGAGATTATGAATTTTATTACTTCTGGGATTATGGGTGTGGTCTGGGGTGGATATCCTGAGGTAGAGAGCCTGAATATGATATAAGAGAGACAGAGAAACAGACTTCCTCTGTTGCCTCTGTCACAATTGTTCTGCTACCTTGAACTGCTACTCTCTGCCTATGCCAGTCTGCTTTGGAGCCGGCCAGGTATGGACTGAAATTTCCAGTACCTGTGAGCTTAATAAACCTTTCCTTCCTTCTTTTTGGGTGTTGGGTGTTTGGCCCAGCAATGAGAGAAGAGTAACTAAGACAGGGAGATAGTTCAGCAGCTTTACTGCCTGCCTGGCAAGGGCAAGGTCCTAAGTTCTATCTCTAATATGAGGGGAAGAAAAAAAAAAGGATAAAAAGTAGAATTACTATCTGATCCAGCAATCCAACTTCTGGGTATGTACCCAGGGGAATTGACATCAGGATCTCAGAGAATTATTTGCAAACCCATGTTCATAGCAGCACTAAGTACAGTAGTCCAAAGTATGAAGCAACCAAAACTTTCTTTGATGTATGAATAGATAAAATTATATATACGTATATACACATATATATACTTCAACCTTTAGGAAATTTTTACCCCTGCTATATGAACCTTGAAGACATTATGTTGAGTAAAATAACCCAGTCAGGAAAAGACAAATAGCATATAATAATAATTAAATGAGGTATTTATAAAGTCTTAAAATTCATAAAACTGAAAGGTAGAATACTGGTTGCTAGGGAATGGAGGGGGAAGAAGAGAGTTATTTAATAAAGCAGATTTAGTTTTGCAAAGTGAAAACGTTCTAGAGATTAGTTCCACAACATGAATATATGCCATATAACTAAATTATATACTTAAAAATGGCTAAGGTAGTAACTTTATGGTATTTTCTTTTAAATCAGAGTTTTAAAAAATCAAAGATAGCACATTAACAAAGCTTTACTTTTGTGCTATATACAGAATTTCTTTACTAATTTTTTTTTTCTTAGCACTATGTGGGTAAGCTAGAATAAGGATTTTATGTTACTTTAATTAAGGAGCCATATGACACATTCTTCTAAGATCGTTACTCTGCAAACTAAATATGAATCTTTAGTGCTTTTATTTTTGAGTTATCTGAACATTTCTTTTCTTATTAATTAACATAAAATAAATGTTTCAAGGTGAAAATTGACTTGACATAAATTAATTGAAAATACCTTTTTATAGAATGAAGAGAAAAATATACCAAAAAATTGATGCCTTGCTCTTACAGAAAAAAATTTGTCAGCCAGGTGTGGTAGTGCATACCTATAATCCCAGCACCTAGGAAGCTGAATCAGGATCACTGAGTTCAAGGCCAGGATGGGCTACATAAGTGAGGTCAAGGCCAGCCTGTAGTACCTAGTAAGACTCCGTCTCAAAAGAATTTGTTGACCACATCCCACATAAACAAGCATTGTTGTGTACTTCTAGGTAGTATTATATGAGGGAAGTTACTAATACTTCTATAAACGAAAAACTTGAGTCATTCATAGTTTCTAGTTGTCCATGCAGATAATACTCTGGGACCTGATTTGAATCTTATTTGCATAGTAGATACAACATCTTCCTTAGATTACATGTTTTTTGGGGATGAGGTAGGTGAAGCTAATATATATTTGGGAAAATAAAGATATTGCTTGGGATTCCCACTGGCCTAGTTCATACATTTGCCAC
The DNA here is from genome assembly GCA_004027025.1 of Myocastor coypus. Classification (NCBI taxonomy): domain Eukaryota; kingdom Metazoa; phylum Chordata; class Mammalia; order Rodentia; family Myocastoridae; genus Myocastor; species Myocastor coypus. The sequence goes on along the minus strand of PVJA010032357.1, from coordinate 14,007 downwards.
CCTATTCCTGAGATAGACCTGAGAACCCTAAGAAATTATAGTTTAAAAATATTTTCAAAATGTAACACTTCTCTCGATCTTTGCCATGTTAAATATTTGGGTTGCTAACAAGTATATTCTGTCCTTAGTATCTTCTAAAATATGACATATTAGAACCATAATCCTGGGTGGGCGAGATAGTTCAACTGTCTAAAGCACCTGCTAAGGCAAGCTTAGGCAACTTCAGGGACTGTGGTTCAATCCCTGGCACCACATGCTGTGCCAGCCCCATCCCCAGGGCAGGTAGCACCAGCCATAATATAAAATAATAATAATAATAATAATAATAATAATAATAATAATAATAAACAAATAAATAAAACTCAGTGATAAAAAGTAACATTTAAAAAAATACAAACAATCCTACTAATCAGTGTTTTATTAAATATTCAGATTGAATCAGGAAACCTAAAGAGTCATTTTTCTAGTCAGTGGGAAAGGTTAGTCATGTCTTCTGTTTTCTTCTCTTTTTTTGCCACTTGCCTATAATTTCTATAATCTCAGCACTTGGGATGCTGAAAAAAGGAGAATCACTATGAGTCCAGTCTTAATTAAAAAGCCCAGAACCTAGTGGATTCACTGATGAATCTTACCAGAAGTTTAGAGAACTGGTGTCAATACCCAAACTTCTCTACATGAAAGGGAAGGGATGCTTTCAAATTCAGTCCATAAAGCCAGTATTACTCTGATATCAAAACTAGAAAAGAACTAAACAACAACAACAAAAAGGCAAAGTATAGGCCAAATTTTTTTTTTTTCTTTTTTGTACCAGGGGTTGAACTCAGGCACTATGTCACTGAGCTATCTCCTTGGCCATAGGCAAATATCTCTGATGAATACTTTCACAAAAATCCTCAGTAAGATACTTGCAAATAATTCAGTAAATCATTAAAAAGATCATACATCATAACCAAGTTGACTTAATCCCAGGGATACACGGATTTCTCAACATATGTAAATCATTAAATGTCAGTGGAATTAAGGATAAAAATGGCATCATCAACTCAATAAATTTTAAAAAGTCCTTGACAAAATCCAGCTTTCCTTGATGATAAAAATCCTGATGAAAATAGTTATACAAGAGCCTTACCTTAAAATGAGAAAAGTGGGGCCAACCATATAGCTCAGTGGATTCAAGTGCCTACTTAGGCAGATGTAGGGCTTATAGGTTCAATCCCCAGCCTGCCATGCCAGCCCCACCCCCAGGGTATGCTGAGATGGAGATTGAGACTGGGTGTGGTAGCTTATGCTTATAATCCTAGTGCTTGGGACCCTGAAGGCAGGAGGATCACTACAAATCCAATCTGTGCAGTGAGACCCTGTAGACCCAGTATTACATACACATTTTTTTAAAATGATAAAAGCCATTTATGACAAATTGAAAGCAGTCCCTCTATAATCTGGGCCAAGTCAACAGTTTGCTGAGAGTAATCAGGCAAGAGAAAGAGAAATAGGAAAGAAAGAATTCCAATTATCTCTATTTGCAGATGATAGGATTCTGTGTATAGAAGACCCAAAAAATTCCACCACACAAGTCTTAGAGCTAATAAACAAATTCAGCAAAATGACAGGATACAAATGAGTATAATAGAATCAGTAGTGTTCTTGTACAACAATAATTACAATTGAAAAGAAAATACTTAGGGATCAGTCTAACCAAGAAGATGAAAGAGCTCTGTGCTGGAAACTGCCAAACACTGAAGAAAAATATTAAAGAGATTGTGAGAAAATGGGAAAAAAATTCCCATTTCTAGATAGGCAGAAATAATTGTTAAAATAGGTATATCAACAAAAGTTATCTATTGATTTAATGCAATCACTAGTAAATAACATTCTTCACTGAGGTAGATCCATATAACTAAAACTTAAACGGTACCCAAAGAGATTAAGCATAGCCAAAATCATGCTAGGCAAAGAGCAAAGCAGAAGGTATCATAACTTGGGGTTTCAAGTTATACTAACAAGCTATAGTTACACTACAAAGCTGTACTACATGTTATGCTATATAAGCAGAAACAGCATAGTATTAGCACAAAAATAGACACGTAAACCAGTGCAGTAAACAGCCCATGCACCTTCAGATACTTGATTTTTGACAAGTCAAACTGGGAAAAGGTAACTCCTTTAACAAATGGTGTGTGGAAAACTGATCATCTACTAGCAAAAGATGGAAGTCAAGGAGTAATTACACTAGAGTGTGATTTGTACTCTATACTGATTCAAATAAGAATGGATCAGTCTTAAATATTAAAGCAAAAATTGAAACTACTGGAAAATGCCTACTGGAAAACAAAGAAATAAGCCCTGGCAAAGACTTTCTGAATAAAATCCTAATAGCCCCCAAAATAATACTAAGAATCAACGAATGAGATTATATTAAATTTGGAAGCTTTGTACAGTAAGGGAAACAATGAGCAGAATAAGATGACAGCCTACAGAGTGGGAAATAAAATTTGCCAGGTACCCTCCGATACGAAACTAATAGCTAAAAGATATAAAGAATTTTAAAAATTTACCCCTCCAACAAATGATCCAATCAAAAAATGTGCAAATGAACTGAATAGGCACTTTTCCAAAGAAGAAGTACAGGGCCCGGTGGGATGGCTCAGTGGCCTAAAGCGCCTGCTTGGGAAAGCTTGGGTGGCTTCAGGGACCGCGGTTCGATCCCCGGCACCACATGCTGTGCCAGCTCTGCCCTCGGAACGGGCTGAGCCGGCCATAAAAAATGAGTGAATAAACCAAAGAAGAAGTACATATGGCCATTAAGTACATTAAAAAATATTTATCATGTTTAGCTATTAGGGAAATTCAGATTAAAACAACCCTTGAAATTCTATCTTGTCCCAGTCAAAATGGCTGTCAAGGACCAAGAACAGCAAATGCTGGCAAGGATGTATGGAAAAAGAAATAACTTCTATATTGTGAGTGAGAATGTAAACTAATACAAACACCATGATGTAGAGATTTTTGAAAAAAGCAGAAATTCCATTTCACCCATCTGCATCTTTTAGGTGATTTCCCAAATTAAAGTGTCATACTAAAGCAATAGTAAAGTTGTACTTTAACAAACGTTAACTGCAAATCCTTGACAAAATTATCTTCACCTTAAGTAAACGCAACAATAGGTTTTAGCCTAGTTTTAGAAACATCAACTGGTAAAGTTAGGTGAAAAGAAAAAGCTATTTTTATTGAACTATATGTTTTGAAAAGGACATAAAATATGTTTTATTCTATTTTGTATTGAGCTATCTTGCTGGCACCCACTGTGAATTTTAAAGACTCCCAAAATAATGTATTTTGAAGGTCTGTTTTGGATACTTACCTACATAAACTATAGGTTGCTTTAACATTTGTAAATATTAGAAAAATCACTACAGTATCTAATAAATCAACTTGATTAGGTATAGATTCCAGTGTCATGGCAGCCTCCCTGACTAATATATATTGTAGATGATGAGTTAAGAGCCTATTTTAATTTTAAGGCCAGCCCAATAGCTCCACAGACTAAAGCGCCTGCTTAGGTAGAGCGCAGGAGTGGGGAGGTGGTGGGGGTGTTCAATCCCTGGTGTGCTGCTGTGCCTTGCCAGATCCACCCCTGGGGCGAGCTGAGATGGTGATTGAGACTGGTTATGGTGGTGTGCACCTTTAACCCCAGCCTTTAGGAGGCTGAAAACAGGAGAATCACTATGAGTCTGATCTATGTAGTGAGACCGTGTCCAAAATATAGGGGGAAAAACAGAGCCCATTTTAATTTTACTGTAAATGTTCTTGAGCCAAGGTCCACTGAGCTTGTTTCCTGCCATTGTGGTTCTGATCTTTATTCTCACTCTGTCATATAGAGTGACAATAGGATGTACAAGTATGGAACTCTGTATTAATGTCCTAGAGGCTAGTCACTGATTTCTCATTCTGAAGCTAATTGTTTTGTAATATTACTATAATATGACTATACTTAAGAGTCTAAATACAAAAATTCATGGAGCCAGATTACTGACATTATATGAATACTTACACACAGGCATCCTAGAATACTCTGGCACAAAATAAGTTACTATGTAACTATAAGCTTTTATTAATAGTTACTCCACATCAGAGAGTCCTCACAGGGGAATCCAAATCATATGTTAGGAGCTAAAAATCACAGGTCAGCCTGGTTATATAACTAGGTACAAATTGTTTACTTTTGTGGAGGAAGATAGAAACAATGAAAAGAATATCAGCACTATTAGAACTGGTTTGAGAACCATAGAAATAAGTGTACCAGATCTTATATTATTACCTTTAATTTCAAGATCAGCCATTTCTCATACTACCAGTAGGCAGAAAAATACATTTTAATAAACACATGGCTTTCCAAAGAATCAAATGACTCAGAAATATATATCCTGGCACATGTAAGGTTTGTCTCTACTGATGATTTATATACTTAGGTTTGATCAGAAAGTTGGTACATGCATTGAGAAATTAGGGCAAAAATTAAAAACACAATAAATGAAGACTGGACAGTCCCCACCCCAACCCATAATAAGATTTGGTCTTCCCTGTTATATTTTATAGTTTGAAATCTTGCAATCTATCAGAATTTTATTAATTCCTCTTACACTGGACCTTCGCTAAGCAAGACTAGACTAGTATACAACTGAAATGATTGATGGGCTCTGGAATTGATTAGTTGCTCTGTGAGACAAATGAAGTGCTTTGGCAGAAAATACCAGAGGTCATTCCTTGTGTCAGACACAAAAGCCTGTAGAATTTCAAAAAGATACTTTCATCACAGACCTATCTCTCAGATTTTAAACAATAGTGGATTTTATAAATATTTTAAAAATATATTTTCATTAGTTGCTCTCTATAATGCAAGTATAATAAACTCTCTATAATGCAAGTATAATAAACTAGAATGAGAGTGATTGTTTTATGCTTTAATTTTGTATCCTTAGTGAAAACAGAAACTAGAATGAAAGTAGCCTAGAAACCTGTCAGTTGCACATAAGTTGTACTCACATTTTCCTGAAAAAGATGTAATTGGATAAAAACCTGTAATGTACATGGTTTTTATTTTTATTTAGAAAGTCAAACTACATAAGATTCTGCTTACTTATTTAGAGCTTTGCATTATGTGATAAACATAAATTTTATTTAGAGCTTTTTTTTTGTTTCTTTTTAGAGCTTTATTTTATAGATTTTATTTATTTAGAGCTTTGCATTATTATATGATAAACATAAATTTTAAGACTGAACCTTCAAGTATATGTGTTAGGGTTGAGGATATAGCTTAGTGGTAGAGCACTGGCCTTTTGGGCTATGAAACCCCAAGTTTGATCCCCAGTTCTACCAAAACATATTTTGTTTTAAAAACTGAATATTTGGGATTGTGTGCTTTAAATAGGTGTCATTCTGAGACACTTCTGTCCCAATACTAACATTGCCCAGAGCACTAAGGGTTTCCCTTTGAGAGTGTTTGTCTGTAGTATCCTTCCCTATTTCACCCTGTTGCCTATGATCAACACTGTGTCAACACTTTGGTGATAGGTGATAAATTGGATGACATATGTCTTGTTACATTCTGGTTATTCTTTGAGGACCACACAAATGTGTTGAGGCAAGTGGGCAACTCCCCCTTGAGGATCTGACTGTTCAGAATGAACTTGAGCTATGGATTTATTCAGCCTGTAAAACCTCAGCTGGCATAAATAATTGAGAAAGCAAAGGTTTGTCTGTGTTGCATGCCTCAGGGACTCATGGCTCCTTTCCTCCCCTCTACCTCCCTTTCTTATGAAAATGATCTCAGTTGCACTTCCAGATAATAACACACCAAGCAATTAAAAGCCATGGGTGGCTGGAGAGAGGAGAAAAGGTTTAGTTAATGAGCTTTTCCTCTTCCAGGGCCCATGAGAGCCTCAGGAATGACAAGGCGATTAAAGCAAAGAGATAATTATAGATTATGTGAAAATGGGTCCCTTGGGACACTTAGGTCTTGACATAAACAGTAACTGTTGTAAAAATCACCTGGCTCTCCTACTCAGTCTTTTCTGTTGTGCTTCCTTTAGCTCCTCTGTGTTCAGTGTCATGGTGCCAACCAAGCATATAGGTAAATCCACCTGTTTGCAGATCAGCAGCCGTTTCTTGGCAAGGGATGATTCATCAACCAGAACTGTCACCCATCTAGACTTACTGTTTTTCTTATTCACCTTTTTCTTCTTTGTTTCTCCCGCTTTATTCTCTCTTGCTAATCTATTACTCTCTCCCTTCTCTCCTATTTCTTTTTGTGTATTTAGGACCTGTGAAATGCTAGGCACTTAGACTTGTTTATAAAGTTTGATATGTATGTAAGTATATATACATATATAAAGATAAATGTAGTTTGAAAATGCTATGACCTTTACAGCATAAGAGTCAGTGTATGTAAGTCCCTTACCCCTTTCTCTTACCCCTTTGTTAACTCTGCTCCAATCGTTCTTTGCTTGTTTCTCTTTGAAAGTGTAATTATTAGTTAGATTGATAGTGTTATATCAGGGTATGAAAAATGACCCCCAGTTATAACATATGCTGCATTCTTAAGATAATGTGACAATGAACCTATATTGATTGCTTATTCTATGCTAGTAACCATACTATGTTATATGTGTTATTTCACTTAATGTTCAGAATCACCCTCAAGTTTAGATGTTACTAATACTTCTGTTTTACAGATGAGGAAACTGAGATTTACAGAGATTAAGTTACTTGCCTAAAGCTACATGGTTAGTAGTAGTCTGCTCCTAATTACTGTGCCACACTGACTAAAATGTTTGAGCAGTCACTATAATTGCTAAGTAATTGAAATTGAATAGTTGTTACTATATTAATGTGCTGAATATCTTTAAATTTTTAAAATTCCTTTTCCATTTAGTGTTCTTAAAAATATGCTTCCCTGGAAGAACTGGAGATTCTAGTGTTCCAGTAATCACTATACTGATGATGGAGTTTCTTTGGATTATTTATGAAAATACAACTCAGGGGCCACCAGCAAGATGGCTCAGCAGTCTAAAGTGCCTGCTTAGGGCCCGGCAGGATGGCTCAGTGGTCTAAAGCGCCTGCTTGGGAAAGCTTGGGCAGCTTCTGGGACCACGGTTTGATCCCTGGCACCACATGCTGCACTAGCCCTACCCTTGGGGTGGGCTGAGCTGGCTATAAAAATGAGTGAATAAACAAATAAAGGTTCTGAAACAAGAAATAAATAAATAAAAATTCTTAAAAAAAAAAATAAAGTGCCTGCTTAGGCAAGCTTAGGCAACTGCAGGGACTGTGGTTTGATCCCCCACACCACATGCTGCGCCAGCCCCACCCCCAGGGCAGGCTGAGCCAGCCATAATAGAAAGAAAGAAAGAAAGAAAGAAAGAAAGAAAGAAAGAAAGAAAGAAAGAAAGAATGAACAGATAGGCAAAGGAGGAGGAGGAGAAGAAAATACAGTTCAGCTTTCAGCTCTATAGAAGTGGCCACTGATTTTTCCAGGGATTGATCGGAATGGAATTCCCCCCCCCCTTTTAAATTCTTTTTTCTATTAGGCATTTAAAGCACATTCATTCAACTTTGTTTAGGGTTACGGTTTTAAGAAGGAAAGTGCATTTTTAGTAACCATTATCTTTATAAAATCATGGTTAAATACCTATTCCAGTATAACTCATTGTCTTAAGAATCATTCGGGGCATTTGGTTTTCCTTTGTCAATCCTTGCTTGAAAGAATGTGAGAAAAATATGTAACATTGTAAGTAATTTCATTTGAAGGCAATCTTATCAAATAATAAAAAGAACATTTATTTATTTATTTCTTTACTTACTTACTTACTTACTTATTGTGGTTCTGAGGATTGAACTTGACCTCACACTTGCTAGGCAGGTTCTTAAGCCACTGAGTATCTCCCCAGCCCCAAGAACTTTTGATACTAAGATTTTATAATTTTTCTCATCCTGGAACTAAGTATATTGCATATATAACCCAGTTTGAAAACAGTTTTGTTATGAAGGAAAATTTTACATATTATTGAAAGTAATTAAACTAACAGCAGGGTCCTTTAACTGTCTGAAACCAATTTTAAATATAATAGCATGGTGAGCATGAGAATTGTATTTCAGCCTATATAAATCCTTTAGTCATTCATGTGTCCACTTCACCCTGGATTTTGACCCTACCTTATTATTTTTTGATTGTTAAGATACCATCAATTTCAGCAATACTATCATTAAATACTGTTAAGGAAAAATCATTAATTTAATGTACAGTGCTGCAGATTAGATCCATATGTATGATCTTGAAATGTGAAAATATGTTTTAGAATCCATGAACTGTGACAAATTAGTAAATAATATCGAAATGACTGTATGTCATTGAAGATTTCAGTATTTAAGAACATTGCAACAAACAAGAAAGCAGTTTTTAAGTGCTTTGATTTGATCGTCAGATTCCTTAAACATGGTTGCTCACAAAAGCATTGTTTTTTGTCTTCTGGATCTTTGCTTTCTGAGTTCTTGTTTCTTGGTCTTTAAACTGAAGTATTTCAGAAAGGAGATGCCATTTGCAAGCTTTTCCCATGGAAGCATAGTATAAACACTCTTTTATTGTCTTTGGAGTCAAAACCTGTGTTCTGTCAGGTAAAATTAAAAATTGAGTTAGACATTAATTAGATGTGGGGAATTTTAGTATGTTAAATTTGGCGGCCATGATTAACTTTTACATTATTAGGACCAGACTATCTATTTTGCTCATTTCAGATAAATCCTACATCAGATTCCCTAAAGATCTTTGAGTAAAAACAGATTCATTCAGGTGAGAAGAGCTATAAATAAAATTAAAATATGCTTGAATGATTGTTTTGTATTTGTACATATTTCATGCTGTTATCTTTTAGTTTTGTTTCTTTTTTAAAATTTGTTAAGGTTAGAATCAGAGTCCAAGACATTTTTTCCTTGTTAGATCTCATTTTGTTTTTTTAAGACAACAGTTTTTTTTTTCCCTTTACTCTAGGTTTCAGAGGGTGTACACGGTAACTGCTTTTTCTTAATGTTACATCTTATTTTTATTTTTATATATTTAGTATGGGGTCTCTGGGGTCTTGCTCACCTATCAGATTCACAGTGATCCTCCTTCTTTCAGCCTCTCAAGTGCTGGGAATGCAGGTGCAATCCACAGTGGCCAGTCTACTAACTGCTTTTTCTTTAGTCAATATTGTAGCTATAAGTATTATCCCAAGGCTCTGAGCTGTTGTCCTGAATATCCATTTAATGTTAATAACCACTTGCTGGTAGTTCCCCTGAATACCTCTCTTTGATCAACATTTTTTCATTGTGTTCTTCTGAATTCTTCAATAACTGAGTGGGCTTGAAAGTTTGCCCTCAATACTAGGATATGCCAACTATTCTAATGTTTTCTTTGGCCATCCTTTTAAAAAGTTTAAAAATTATTTTTAATTGACAAATAAAGATTATAGTTAAGGGATACAAGGTGATACTTTGATCTATATACATTTCAGAAATGTTAAATCATGTTAATTAACATATTTATCCTCTTACGAATTTACCAGTAGAATGTGTTAAGAACCTTAAAAATCTATTTTAGCAATAAAATAATGTATGATACATTATTATTAACTGTCACCAATGCAATGCAATAGGTCACTTTAAAAAATGAAAAGATCACTAAAACCTATTCCTCCAGTCTAACTCAAATTTTGCACTCTTTAATAAACATCTTCCCTTTTTCCTTTTTCTCCCCTTTCTACCCCTCTGCTCTCCTAATCTCTGGTAACCATCTTTCTACTCATTCTTATGAGATTGACTTTTTATGCATATAAGGCAGATCACACAGTGTTTGCCTTTCTGTGTCTGGCTTCTCTTAGTGTAATGTATCTTTTAAGGGTATATAATAGTCTGTTGTGTGTATAAACCATATTTATTCAGTTATTGCTTAATAACAGGTTGCCTCCATGTCTTGGCTATTGTGAAAAATGCTAAAATGAACATGGGAGTGCAGATAGCTTTCCAACATACTAATTTCAGAATTTTTTGTGTACACATGTATTATTGAAAAATGTAGTATGTTAAATAATTCATTACAGTAAAAGACACTTTGCCAATAATCTCCTTCAAAATATTCCTCCTTGCTTCAGTTTATTTCATCATTCTAATCTTTTTCTGAAGCAGTTCTGAGAGTTCTTTTCCATAAATGTTATCTCGGTTACTTTTCTATCATCGCAGGGACAAATACCCAACACCTGTTGTGGGTTCATAATCAATAGAGGAGTCCAAGTAGCCAATTAAATTTGAAATCTTTTTATTAGCTGAGCTCAGCAACAATCTGCAAAAGACTCCTGTTTCAGAGTTTAAGTGAGCGGCCCTGCCCAGAGAACATGAAGAGTATATGGAGGAAGGAGAAAAAGACAAAAATAAAACACAAAGAAAATATAAAGAGAATATGCAATATATCTTGCTTGTCAAACAGATTTTTTTCTTGCTATACATGTGGCTACTTTTTTCCTGCTATTGTTTAGGGTCAGGGTTTCTCAGGGTATATTTCCTCCAAATGGGTACTTGTTTCACAAGTAGGCCTGTTTTTACAACTCTGGGGTCAGCTAACATTTATCATGGCAATACTTATGCTAAGTGTTTAGGTTTAGGCCATCACACACCCAAACTGAAGGAAGGAAAGATTTATGTAGTTCATATTTAGTGGAAGTTTTAGTCCATACTCAGCTAGCTCCAAGGCAGAATAGCACATGGCACGCGGTGGCACCTGAGAAGCTGTTCCTGGTGGTGGCAAAGAACAAAAGCAAAAGGGAGGAGTAGCAACAACAACAGCTGCAGGGAGCAAATCTCTTTCCTCCTCATACTGCCTCAGGCCTCAGCCCCAGGCTTGGTGTAGCACTCATACTCATAATCCCAGCAGTTCTCAGACCCCTAATTCCAGCTGTGGATCATGAATTAATTACAAACTGCAGAACTGTGCCCCAGTGACTGCATGAGGCTTTGGGGGGACAACTACACACATAACATGTGTTTAGTTGTGATGTCATATCTACCTTGCTTTCCTAAATGGACTGAAAACATTACCTTTTGAGGTCATTTTGACTTTGGGGGAAGAGTCAGAAGTTGCATGGTACAAGATCTTGTGAGTTAATTTGGATGAGTGCATGCCACAGTGTTTTCACAAGCCTGCTTTTTCAAATCTGATGGTACCTGGCAGCCACACGGACCCTAACTGTGACTGCCTCATGAAATCAGCCACGAAAGAGCACCTCCAAAAGTGCTTTAGAAAATGACAAAAGACAGTGGGCTGAGTATGTTGGAAGGGAAAGGGGAAGGTTTTAAGGAGGATTAGTGGCACTGTCTTTGTGACACATTTATAAACTTTAAACATTCACTGTTTATTTTAATCACCCCTTTTATATCCAGTTGTGAGATTGCTGGGTTACATGGTGATTTTGTTTTAATTTTTTCAGGAACTCCCATATGTTTTCAAAACTGCCAACTACATACAAGGATTCTCTTTTTTGCCAACACTTGTTACCATTTTTCTTTAATATAGCAACTAGTCTAACAGGCATGAAGTGCTATCCCTTTTGTGGTCTTAATTTAGATTTTCTTGATGATTAGGGGTTTTGAACATTTTCAAATATATGTATTTGCCATTAATATCTCTTTAGAGAAATGTCCAGACCCTTTGCTATTTTTTAGATGAGGCTATTTATTTTCTCGCTATTGAGTTATATGAATTCTTCTGAGCCTGTCATATAGATGTGTTTTTAATATTTTGAGGTAAATAATGTTGTAAAATGGATTTCATGCAGCTTGCCATGTAATGCACTTGAAATATTCTTTTGATCAGAAAATTAAGTGGCTATAAAAGAAAATGATACAAATAGCATTTTCAGAAATGGACAGATTGTCTAGTCTGCATATGATTGGGTAAAGATAAATATCATTTCTCTTTTCCATAAGATAGTGTTCTTATAGGCAGGCATGGTGGGCATGGTAATCCCAGAACTTGAGAGACTGAGGCGGGCCAACCTACACTGCAAACTAGACCTTGTCTCAGAAAAAAACAAAAAAGTAGATTGTGACCTTATATTCAAAAGAATTTCAAAGAAAATGAATGGCTTTTCCTTTGTATATGTGTAAAATAATCTAAAGAGACTATCTACTGAGTTTGGGGCTACCTTGAGGGTAGTGTCACAGATGTCATTCTTACTCATAGAGAATGAATATGCTGATTTTCAAACTTATAGTCAGCAAGAGAGGAAAAAAGATGAGAATTATACGACAAGGAGAAAGATATAGAAGTGTACTAATATTAAGGCTCTAAAATATTTTATAATGCTTAGATTCATTTTACATATTATTTCATTTAATGCAAGCATGGACATAGAGAAGGATTGCCATGAAAAACTATTAAACTATTAACTTGGATATGTAACAGGAGAAAGTTTGATTTGTGCATTGTATATAATTTTGTTGGCAAGAAAGATGTAGAAAGCTGTTATTCCAGACATTTCTCCATTTGTCCACTAGGTGGTGACATTGTATAAAGACAGCTTGGTTGCCAGCAGTCAAAATTTGGTGTGGTAGTAGGTACCACACCATATATTTAACAAGACCATATTTAAGACCAGAAATATCTCTTATTTTTTGTGTTGGTCTCTGAGCTTTGTAGTACATTTGTACTGATTTTAGTAAATTTTTATTTTCATATTTAAATTGTATAACCTACCCTGGAGTATTTTATAAATACCTCTGCCTGATGATAAATTGTCAGTGATAAAGTACATATGATAAACAGGAAAACAAAACCCCTCTATCTTGTAAAAAAAAAAAAAAAAAAAAAAAATTCACATACCATGGCAAAATAATTTATATAGATGCTGTATCTAGCAAGCATTGAATATATATTAAGTAAAATAATTTATATGTTTATCATGTGTTTATTACTCTTTCACTGCTTAAGGCATACATGAAAGTTGGGCTAAGGAGAAAAGACTATTCAGAATTTCTTCTCATCTATGAATAATCTTTACATTTTACTGTGTATGGATAACCCACCTGTCTTGGATCTTTGGTTCTCTTCTGTGCCTTACTACCAACTGTCCATATTTTCAAAATAAAACAATAATAGGTAGTGTGTTTTTTGTTACGGCTAAAATAACAGTTCTTTCTCTCACATTGGAGGTTGTTGCCTCTCAATTAGCAGGGTCTTTGCTATTGATCTGGAAGAAATAGGTCCTTATTATTCCAAAGTTGGAACTCCAAAACTTTCATAAAAATAGTACTTCTTGTGGTAGTTAAGTAAAGTTAAAGTGATATTATCCACAGTCATAATTTTAAAAATTAGACTACTTTTTTCTGGGATTTTGGGCTCAGTTTCTATATTTTTCAAGAGTAAATGATCTGGAAATATATTTTCACTAATGCAGAACAGAAATTTTCAAACTAAATTTGAGTTCTTCCTTAAAACTTACCTTATTTTCTCCATCTAGAAGCAATAAATAATTGTATGTTCTAGAAATTCTCTTTTGTTCTTTTTAAAAAACCAAGTTTTACCTATGTTAAAGGCATATGAATTTTATCATCCCAACTATACTTGTGTGTATGTTGAAGGTAAACTTTCTTGTTTAGGTTTTGTCTTAATTACTTTTTACTCGTTGCTGGGACAAATACCTGCCATTCAAAATAAATGCAAGGAAGGTTTATTTAACTCAGTTTGTGGAGATTTCAGTTCATACTCCACTGGCTCCAAGGCAAATGAAAGCAGTTCTTGGTGGCAGAAAACAATAAAGAACAAAGGAGGAGCAACAACTGTGGCCTCCATCAAGCCTCGGTCTTCCTTCTATGCCCTTGCTCCACTGTGATGATCGGAGCTCCTCTAAAGTGGCACAGATGCACAGATCAACCTCCTTCAAAGACCAGGACTTCTCCAAGGCGGGGGGGGGGGGGGGGGGG
>PVJA010032356.1:0-24159 GCA_004027025.1 Myocastor coypus | reverse complement strand
TATTTGGAACCAAAAAAGACCCAGAATTGCAAAGACAATTCTCGGCAATAAAGGTACGGCAGGAGGCATTACAATTCCTGACCTAAAGTTATACTACAAAGCTACAGTAATAAAATCAGCATGGTATTGGCAAAAGAATAGACCTGAAGATCAATGGAATAGACTAGAGGACGCAGAAGCAAATACAAACACACTCAGCTACCTTATTTTTGACAAAGGGGCCAAACATGTGTACTGGAAGAAAGACAGCCTGTTTAACAATTGGTGCTGGAAAAATTGGCTCTTTGCATGCCGAAAACTAAATCTTGACCCTCGTCTATCACCATGCACGAAAATAAAGTCGAAATGGATTAAAGATCTAAATATTAAAAGTGAAACATTAAATCTCCTGGAAGAGAAAGTGGGAGGAAATCTTGAAGACATTGGAGTAGGCAAAGAGTTCATGGACTGAAATCAAATTGCACGTTTAATACTTGAAAGCATCAAAATTGGGACCTCCTCCAGCTAAGAAGTTTCTGCATTTCAAAGGAAATCACTAACAAAGTGAAAAGACGACCCACAAATTTCGAAAAGATTATAACTAACAAGTACTCAGACAAAGGTCTTCTATCTAGAATCCAAGCTACTTTAATAGATAGATACTATCAGTACCTCCCTTGAGCACTCTGTATCCGTAAGGAGCAAGTTCTCATGCAGTGTGTCAGTGCTTTAAAATATAAGCTCATGAAAGCACCCAGCACATTACTGATACATATTTATAATGACTTAAGGATTTACTTTATCATTTCCTTGTTTTTGTGTTTTAATTTGTTTTGTTTTGGTTTTTGTTTGACAAAGATAAAGAGATATGCTTGTTGACAAACAAGTTTGAGAAAGGCCAGCTTGCCCACTGACTGCAGCCTGTACAGAGCACTCCTCAGGAGGACATTATTTTTCTTTTTGTCATTTAATTGGTCACCATGGTCTTGATTTGACTCATAGCTGGTGGTTGTATGTTTTTGAAGTCCACTAACCTGTAATTTTTTTTTCCTCTAGCAGCATAATTGCCATCAGTCCTTCCTATACCTTCTAATGAGGATGCCAGAGCTGGACTGATTCATCAGTGACTCAGTGAAGTCCAGCTCCATTATTGAGAGAATACAGTTTATTTTTATTTAAAATACGTCCTCTGAGTTGCCTTTTCTGTTAGGTGCAGGTACTTATTTGCCTTCAGGGGGAAAAATCCTATTTTAAATGGCAAAACTGAATCATTTTATTTCTCTGGTTTTTAAAAATCTCTTATTTATTTACTTACTTTTTCAGTACAGGGTGTCTCTATGCAGCTGAGACTCCCAGTGATCCTCCTATCTCAGTCCCCCCAGTGCTGGGATTACATGTGTGTGCTACCATGCCCTGTTTCGATGGCTGGCATGGCATGCACTACCAGGGATCAAACCCAGGTCCTTGTGCTTGCCAGGTGGGTGCTTAGACTGCCAAGCTATCTCCTTAGCCCCTACTCCTTATCTCTTAATTTATTCCAAATTCTTAAGAATTTGTCTTGGTAGGATTTGCCATACCTATTAAAACATTCAGTTTGCATCCTGTCATATTCTTCACCCTTTCTTTGAAATAATTCTTACTGTTTCGTTCTGTTGCTGTTGGAATTCTTAGCATCTCTGCTTAGATCTTCCACCTAGGATTTCTGTCTTATTTGGTGAGATCATAGGTAATGAGACTTATCCCTACATGTCTCAGTGACTCTTCTTTCATTACTAGGACAAATACCTGACACCCAAAATGAAGGAAGGAAATGTTTATTTACCTCACAGTTACTGGAGGTTTCAATCCATATTCAGCTGGCTCCAAGGCAGAGGAGCACATGGCAGAAAACAACCTTTCCTGATTGCGGCAAAGAGCAGAGAGCAAAGGGAATGGCAGCAGCTCAGGCAGCTACCTAGCCTCTCCCTGCCTATTGTAATGCAGGTTACCAGCCCCAATGAAGGTGCAGCACCCACACCCACAGTAGTCAATCACAAACTCCAGGAGCTGTCCCATGGCAGGAAGCTTTGGGGGGGCACCTAGACACAAATGATAAAACAAACTCTAGTAGTTTGTAGTCAGGAAGTGCCAGATTTGTGGATCTCCTTATCATACAGCCTATCAAGGGCTACCAATAAAAGAGCTGCCTCTTAGGATGCATATTTGACAGTCTTAACTATCAACTTGTGAAATTTAAGACATGTTTTTGTATGTTTTCCTTGGACAAATAAGTCCTTTTTATGATTTTTTTTGGTAGGGGGGCCTGTTGTTATATTATAGGTTAAGTATATCAGTGAAAGAATATTTTGCATTTTATTTATTGAAAAAAAGAACATGAATGTCCTGTATTAAATGAAACAAATCTGTAAGCTCTACTTGTATGTGGGCACTTGCTGTATTCTGTTGACTTCCTCAGCCCATAGAGGGTCCAGGCCTTGCTTTCTACCACCTCCCTCTTTGTCTAGCACATTTAGTTCAGATGAACATGCTGTGTGCCATTTGCTGAAGCTTCCCCTATTAGGTCATAGAGTTACCCAGTTTTTAATACTTTACTGGTAGATATGTTCTTTGAAACACTATCTAAATCCAGTTTTTTGGCTTATTTGATAAAACTCAACTTATGATAATATATTTTATACAGCAAAACATCTTTGTATAGTGTTATTTTAAGTTTAGTTTCAGGGTTTTGTCTTAAATTACTTCAAGTCCACTGAAAATAGTCAAACATATGCGAAGTATATTTGTAAATAAGATACCCAGAAAATTATGTAAAAGTATTTTAACTGTTTGGTATCCTTGTTTGTATTCACTGGGTTCTCAATAAACATTAATTGAATAAATGAAAATTGAGGAAGTTTCATTTTAGATACTTATCTTTTCTAATAATAATAGGGAGGGAAAAATGTCCTGATAACATTTTAGAAAAACTGGTGTTCTTTTTAACAATGTATTATTTTAGATTTATGGGCTCATAACCCTCTCACAGACAAGTGAATATAATCATAAGAGATATGTGAACTATAGTTATTCTCTTTTGTTTCCTGAGAAGGCAGAGAATGATATCATGCACAGTTGGCTCTTCAAGTTGCACAAACTATAATCACTACCACTGTTCACCTCTCTTACCATGGGAAGCAGAGCTTGTCCTCAGCTGATGGCCAAAGTACAGTTGTCTTTTCACCCTCCATGTTTGTGTGGCTCTACTTCGGGTGATTTTGAGTTTTTTGAGGATCCTACTAGGAATATTTTTGTGTGAAGGAGACTAATGAATTTTTTGAGACTTATTTCTCTTCCTCGTGGCAAGCCCTGGTTTATAGGCTGTATTAGTCTTCCTGCTCAATATAATGGTTACAGTTTCTATTTTTGTCTGGTTGTTTCTGCTTAAAATTTAAACCCTTGAATTATGACTAGGTTTGAATTTCAACAATAAGTCTATTAATATTCTGGGTTTTCTTTCTTTCTTTTTTTTTCTTTCCGAATCTACCTAGAGTTCAGAAAATCTCCCAGTAGCCTCTCAGGGTTTTTATATCTTCTTTGGGGCTTTTTACAGAGAGTTAAAGATTTGCCAAGATATTAGGTGGTATTATAGGATGAGTATGTATATTTAATGTGAAGATTATTCTGATGTTATTCCATAAGCCTAATTTATTTTTATAGACATGACTAGTGCAAAAAGAAAAGTATTTCTTATGATATCACCTTTACTGGTTAAAAAGAATTCAGTTGTTGACCTGTTGGCCATGTCAGTGATGCTAATTTGTCCTCCTAGGAATAGACACCCTCTCTGACTCTCATCCAAAGAGGCCCAATAAGAATTAACTCACATTTATTTCTTGTCAAGTGAAATAAGAGCCAGAAACATGCATGGATTTCCATGTTATGTCTGCAGGGAGTGAGGATGAAGTCTGTAATACTGCCCTGTAATGTGGTGCCCATGCCATTTAACTGAGTTGTCCCCCAAATGTTTTCTCAGTGTAAGGTTCCAAATTTTTGAAGACCAGAAGAGACAGAAAGTTCTTTTTCTGAGCAGTATTCTGAAGTTTACAACACACATTCCTGCGTATGATCCCAGTTGATCCTCATGACAGTTCCACAGGCTGTGCTAAGCAGTTCTCCTCCCCATTCTGCAGATTCATTAACCAAGAATCTGAGAGCAAGCGGAGATTGCCTGAGGCTGCACACCCAGTCAGAGACAGATTCTTGAAAAGAACTCAGGTTTTCTCCCTCTTGGCTTCGTAAGATTCTCCAAGCGTGTGTGTGACTGCTTGGACCACTGACTGAGTTGATTGTTTTGCATATGCAGACTACTGTAGCCTACTACAGTTCTGTCACAGAATTACACAAAGTAAGGCATCAAATACATGAAGCTAGAGCTAAGACAAGGATGTGTCTGGGATGGTGTCAGGAGTTTAGAGTGTTTTATGCCACAAGGATGTTCGTGGGCAAATAAAGAGATTCTAAGTGCCTGCCTGGCAAGTGCAAGGTTGTGAGTTTGAACCCAGGTCCCACAAAAAAAAAAAAAAAAAAGAGATTCTATGATGCACTGTAGGTAGTTCATGGCATGGAAAATATTAGAGGCCAGATTTTTTATAATAGAAGGTGAGTGTCACAGAAGCCAGGGGTATGGCTGAATGTAAGCAGTCGCTATAGGCTGCTCTGTGTTTGGAGCATCCACTAAAGATGGCATGACTTCTGGTGCAGTGTCAGGACCATGCTTAGGCAAAGGGGTGGCCCCTGTGACATGAAACATGTACCCTGTGAACAGGAAGAAGAGTTTTCCGTCTAAAATTTCATGTCACCTATTCCTTTTCAACTCTTTGTTTCCCACTGCTAATTATTATTAGTTCTTATTTTTTTTTTTTAAGTTTTAGAAATCTCAAACAAGCCCCATGGTTTATAATTTTGTTTATGTTGGAACACACTATCACTATGCAATAATATTAATGTAGGGCTTTGTGGTCTTTTTCCCCACCAGAGGAGCAAAGGAACAGCATTATCAACTCCAGTTTGGAATCTGTTTCATCCAATGCAAACAGCATCCTCAATTCCAGCAGCAGCTTGCAGCCCAATATGAACTCCAGCGACCCAGACCTGGATGTGGTCAAACCCACCCGGCCCAACTCACTGTAAGTAAGCCATCCAGCTGCCTAGAATCTCAGTGAGCCAGTCTTCGAGAATCTACTCTCTGGTCCCATAGTTGTGATGTAAACTTCTCAAACTTGGAGCTTGGCTGGCTTGCTATGGAGTTTTTAAGCTTCATCATCTCAAAGGAGAGTTACTATTATTACCATGCTGCTGCTTGGCCTTGGTCATCTTTGATTTATTGTCTTGCTGAGATGGCTTCGGTGATGGCTACTGCCTGGGCTGGCTGCTGGGCATGAAAAGCGCTCTTTTAGTTTCACAAACACCGGAGACTGCGGTAGCTTAATGGATCAGTAGCTAAGTCTATTGAACTTTTTTATGTGGTCTCAGTTTTCTTTTCTCCTTACAGTGTTAGAAATGCTCACTGCTACCTCTGTGCCTCTGGTTATAGAGACAGGCCCATTGCCCTTTGTCTTCCGATTCTCAGACCTTGGTGTGACTATGGTTTCTCACTAAAGACCTAAAAAGAGCTTTTGTTACTTCACTTTGGACCTTGAGTAACTATTGCCAAAATAGGCATTGGGGACTAGTTGTCCAATCCCCCCTTCAGAAACTAGAAACGAGAAAGAACCAGAAAGCTCTCCTTTGTGGCTCCAACCTACATTGTTGAACGTGCTTCTTCAGGCTACACAATAAATCTTGTCAGCTAGAGCCTTTGCCAGAAGAATGTTGAGGCCATGACCAGAACAACTGGACTCAGGCTACAGCTATGTAAGAGTCAGAAAAAATGATGTTGACTTTGCCTTTCTCTAGTGAAAATACTTTGAAGTTCAGCCACAGACTGTCTCCAGGCAGTTGCTTCACTTGGTGAGACACCAGCATGAGGGTAAGATACGAGGAAGCCGGCAACCTTTACCTGTCCCTCTGTATGCTGTGGCCTTATGCTCACACCTTGCTTTCCTTCTCTTTAAGGTGCAGTATTTATCTATCTATAAAATAGGTCTAATAATTTTTGCCTTTGAGCCAACAAAGGAGTATTAAATGCTCAGGAGGAAAAAATAATGAAAGATAGCTATAACAGATACTTTCATTGAAAACATAGCTCTAATGTAAGATGAAATCTTAAAGCATGAGGAAGTCAGATCTGTTTTCAGTTCTTGACAGTTTTTAAATTGCACCAGCATTTAAGAAGTTTGACTGCTTTCCCGTTATTTGGTGGATAATGTTCTAGTTCACTAAGAAGTGGACTAGTACCTGAAGAGCTTAGAATAGTTGAGTTTGTCTAGCTTGTGGGCAGTAAGGCTCTTCAGGATTTTCATTGCCATATTTGCCTACAGAGCCTCCTACCCTCCTGGCCTTGCCCAGTGCTTTCTTAGGCTCTCTTATACCTGATTTCCTGGACTTTAAGGAGATTCTTTTTTTTGCCCCTTCCATTTGGTTGATGTCTTCCTACCCAGCAGTTGCTAAAGTTATTTGTTGTTCACCATGAGCAGAGTTGAGCTTACAGACCATGTTGCTTCATATTTCCTGATATTAGCCAACCAGTACCAACCAGTGGTCTTTAATCTTTGTTTTTAGTGGCTGTCTGCTATGGGCCCCTGAGTCACTGCTGAGAACAGGGTGTTCTAAGAGTCTGTTTAGGCAGCTAAGTGAAGGTTGGGGGTAGGGTACCTTTCAAGGAGGAGCCTTGAATTTTCATTTTTTGAGTAGCTTCATGTGATTTCTTTTTTGTTATCATACTGAGGGTCAATGCTCACTTTACCTAGTACAGGCTTGGGGGCTTTCCAGGTAGGAAAGGAGGTGGCCGGAATACTTCTAATACTTACTGTGGGCATGCTCCCAGCAAGACTGCTACTGCTGCTCCCAAGCTGAGTGAGTCTGACCTACACCTGTGAGTCTTAAGGTGAGGAAGGGCTGCTCTTGAGGTCGAGTTAGTGGTGACACCAGAACCAGAACCAGCATTTGCCTTGTGCTACAGTGAGCCACATGTTAAAACCTTCATTAATTTTGCTAACAGGTTCCTTAGCCATTTATAAAATCTAAGGCAATTTTTCTAGGTTCCATGAGGCTCAGTGTGTCCTGCCTGGTAGATTATAATGGGAGTTAGGCCGTCCTGATAAAAGTCTTAGCACCTTCTCTGAGAAAGTTAATCCCCAGAAACCTGTGAGCACATTGTGCCTCAGTGATCGGGCTCAGTTGTACTAAATAAGACCTTGGTACTGGATCCATTCATTCTGCCCACCATTGTTCAGGCTGAGTGCGCCGTGATTCTTAAATGGGAACACTTGAGATAGATAGAAAATAAAGGCATAGCTAGAGGACTGCCATTAGCTGACTGTTAGGCGTAAAATAAGGAACCAGTTACCAGTAGGAAAATACCTTTTAAAAATTATTTTGTAGGTTATTTTTCATGGAGAAAAACACCTTGCTCTGTCATTGGTAAATCTTTTTGTTATTGTTTGAGAACAGCGAAGTGGAGCCTTTTAGAGCTTTCAGTGATACAAATAGCCTGCTGTCGCATGTGTGCCATAGGTTTACCACTACTATTTCAGGAGACTAGGACCCTCTTGTTTACATGAGCATAAAGCTAAATCACTCAGCAAAATTAGAAGTGCTTCCTTTCTGCCTTTACCATGCCAAGGCTGTTGTGTTTAAATCTTTGGTAAGTCCTCATCTAAACTCCAGGAATAGGCATTGCTCCAAAAGATCAGGGGAGAGTTGGTTAGCCAGGACCAAAGTCTGTGTGGTCTGAAGTTACCAATATCTTGTGTGTCTAAATTTGTGCTACGTTTCAGTGGAGTAGATAGCAAAAG
The DNA here is from genome assembly GCA_004027025.1 of Myocastor coypus. Classification (NCBI taxonomy): domain Eukaryota; kingdom Metazoa; phylum Chordata; class Mammalia; order Rodentia; family Myocastoridae; genus Myocastor; species Myocastor coypus. Next base: position 16,246 of record PVJA010032356.1, on the reverse strand, counting down.
ATAAATCCTGCCCTCCCTAAGTTTATAATCTGGCTGAGGAAAGACACTGGCACAGAGCAGTGCTGAATGCATCTTGCAGTTCATCGCTGTGTTCAGAATGCAGTGCTAACTGCTATCTGTGAGTACACATGCTGAGAATGAGAGTGCTGGGCCAAGTGAGGTGGGGCAACTGTGAGGTGAGTGGGGGTGGGGAGACTTAGATGGGGGAGTGAAGAGCGTTCCAGGTAAGGGGGCGAGAAAGTAGGAGTGACCCAGGATAGGTACATGAAGTCCACAGCCCTGCATAGTAGGGGAAGGAGCTCTAGTTTCTCCACCATCCTTACTAGTAGAAAACCAAAACAAAGTGAAACAACCTTTAAAAGCAAAAGATTTCATATGCAATTCCAAATTTCAAGCTGAAACAGCGGGATATTCACCTGCAAACACATGCATCTAGAAACGGACTGTATACTTCTCATCAAAATTAATTCCAAATGAATCATAGATCTAAAGGTACATTCAAAACTGTAGATGATGTAGGATAAAACCTAGGTGATCTTGGATATGATAACTTATTAGATACACCAAAAGCATAATCTATGAAACAACAGCAAAGACAAAACCTATCAAATTGGATATAATTTGAATTAAAAACTTCTCCTCTATGAAAGGAATTGCTAGATTTACAAAATGATAACACATAACCTAAGAGAAAGGGTATATAAAATACATATCTAATAAGGAACCAGTAACTAAAAGGTACAAAGAACCCATACCATTCAACACTAAGTAAACCAACAGGACACTTAAACTATGAGCAAGCCATCTGAGTAAATACCTCACCGAAGGGGTTCACAGGGCAAATAAGCATATGGAAAGATGTTCCACATCCCATGTCACCAAAGAAATGAAAATTAAAACAGTAAGAGATACCACCACATACGTGTTAGTATGGCTAAATCCAGGACACTGACAGTAGCAAACATTGGTGAGGATGTGGAGCCACACTCACTCTCAACTGCTGGGAAAAGAAAGTGGTGCAGTCTCTTTAGTAGAGAATTTGGTTTTTGTCTTACAAAATTAAATATGCTTTTAGGCCCCAATCCAGTGGTCATGGTCTTTGATATTTACCTGAATGAACTGAAAACCTGTGGCCACACACAAACATCCATATAGATTTTTTTGGTAACTTTATTCATAATTATCAAAACTTGGAAGCAGTCAGTGTGTCTCTCCATCTGCAAATGTGAATAGATAAACCTGAATTCATATTGCTAAGTCAAAGAAATCAATCTGGAAAGAATATTATATGATATTTTTGTTATGACATGGTATGGTATGATAACAAGTAAATAATAGTGGAAAGTGCAAAACTTGGATTGTGAAAAGATGAGAGGTTGCCAAGGATTCAAAGAGAAAGGAAGAGATATGAACATTTAGAACACAGAGGTATTTTTTTTTTTTTAATGACTGTGAATGTGAACTATGGTCCTTAGTTAATAATAATATGAGTGTTGGTTCATCATTTGTAACAAATGTACCATACTACTGCAAGACATTAATAATTGAGAAAGGGGGGTATATGGAAACTTACTTTGCTTAATTTTTCTGTGAAATCAACACTATAATAAAATAGTTACTGAAGTCTAGATTTCTAGCTCCGTTTTTCTTTTTTTGTTGTTGTTGTTTTGTTTTGTTTTGGTGGCACTGGGGTTCAAACTCAAGACCTTGTACTTGCCAGGCAGGCACTTGTGCTGCAGAGCTATCTCCTCAGCCCCCCTCCAGCTCCTTTTGAAAGGTAGAAAATTCAGCTATGTGGAAGCTGTACATTACATGTAGCTGGTACGTAAGCTAGTGAGGGTAGGAGGAGATATCTAGTCCCCATTCTTACTGGTCTGTGCTTCTCCTTTAGACCCTTTCCCTGTAGTAGATTAAATATAGCCCAGAGACTTTGTGGTACCTCTTGTTAAGAGCTGGTGCCCTTGAAACTAGGCTGGCCTTCGAACTTGGACTTCATTTGACTAGTAGAATGTAACAGGAGTGACATCATATGACTTGCAGTCCCAGGCATAATGCTTTGTAGTTTCTTCTCTTGACCTATGGAACCCAGCTGCCATGTACAGAAGCCTGTTTGAGCCTCCTGAGAAGGGAAGCCCAGCACTCTCACCCAAGCCTACCCCTTAGGCATTGAGTCCATTGAGTGTAATATGAGTTAAAAGCTGCCTCACCAGCCCATGGACTCGTGATAATACACTGAGTGAAAGTAGTTTAATGTACAACATTAGCTAAAGGAGACAAGGCCTATGGTTTTATGACTGGGAGTCATGGGAACTGCCAGGGGATGGGGCTGAGTGGCCTGGGTACAACAGAAAGGTATGGTAAGTTCTCAGTGTAGCACAAAGCCACGTGGGAGTGTGCCTTTCAGTTTTTAGAATCTTCTTTGAAAGAAAATGACTCATAACTGAGATTCTAAGAAATTAAGAAACAACCCCAAATCCCTAGCTAGTGGCTGTGGCAAACAAGAAAATTGGCTCAGATATTGGAATGGAAAGCAGGAAACCCTGGTTTTAATCCTGGCACCAACAGAGACTGGCTGATAATAGAAGTCCTTGGCCTTGAACACACCCACCCCCTACTTCCTGCCCTGGAAGAAATGGGGCTGACCCATCTGCAACAATGGAGATTATTCAACGTATGCTTACAAAAGGCTTCAGACATTCAAGTTCTCTCTTCTTCCACAATGAGCAGTGAAGTTGGCATTGTGCCAACCATTTTTCTGCAACATAGTGAATTTTGAAGGATGAACTCAACAAATGCTGGGAAAGAAGACTGGGGATGTCCCACTAGGGATGTTACATCCTTCAGTAATTTCCCCCAATTAGAAACACCCCGGGAGGTTGCCTTCTTTAGGCAGCTGAGGTAGCAGTGGAAGGGCTTGTTAAGACTGAGAGAAGGCAGAGAGGGTGGCAGAAGGCACACCCAGTTCTGCATTCTCCCTACCTGATCCCCATATCTGAAAAATAACTGTTCTGTAGCCTTGTACATTAGACTAATTTTTCTCCTCACTTCCCCTTAACATACACATACACATAACATTTCCAAGTTTTTCTGGTGATCTAAAAGATGTGCACATGCCAGACAGCTGCAGGTTCTTCCAGAGTCAACTGCTCTTTCCTGACTTAGTGAGCGGTGCAAGAGACATCCCTGGAATTCAGAGGATAAACAAGGCCTGCTTCCTTGGGAGTTGTTTCTCTGAAGCCCTTTTGGCTCTTTCTGAGTTTGACTCAGCTGCTCTCTGATGAAGTTTGGGTAATACTTGCCTAGAGAGATGTCTGTAAAATCTTTAGCTTCTCCTTATTTAGGTAACATTTGTGCAAATATTAGTTGAATGCCTACTGTGGGCCAGCTGTTGTTCCTGAGCCTGGAAGATACAGCAATTAAGAAGTAAATTGAGAGGAGTTAGGATGTGCCTCAGTAGTATAGCACAGGCTAAGCATGTGCAAGGCCCTGCATACAATCTCCCATAGTGCAAGGGGAAAAAGGAAAGAAAATTGAAAGTTTCTGCTGTCAGGATTTTCCATTCTATTAGAGATAGGAGAAAAATTTGTGTCTAGCATATCAGATGGTGAGAAATTCTGTGGAATAAGCTAACGTAGAGTGAAAGAAAGAGAGGTTTGAAGCAAAGTGAAGCAAAGTTACTCTAGCTCTCTGCATTTGTGTTTCCTCATTTGTAAAATAGGGAAACCAGACCCTCCTCCAAAAGCACTATGCAGATTCAGTGAGGTCAGCCTTTGTCTCTCATTCACATGTCCAACACTTGGGAATGGCAGTAGGTACTTTGCAGAGCCCCCTGTGCACACTGTCCTTGTACCCTGGTATTCACTTTGCCTTTGTGGGGAAGTATCCCAGGGTTTGCTCCTCTCTCCCCTGGCAGTGCCCTTTCCCCAGGGTGAACCTGGAGCTGTCTGTGGGTCCATTCCTAGAGCTACCACTGCCAAACAACTGTTCCTGAAGAGACAAGTGCTATGCTGCCTCTGTCCCAGGTCAGCTGGGGTAAACATGTCTGTTCCTAGAAAACTGGGAAACTTCTAGAGCCCACAGGTACCTGCTGAGCTGGACATACAGCTTTGTCTTAGTGATACCAAGTGAATAATATGCATTAGATAAGCAATTCTTTATGATACTTTATTAAAAAAAAAGTAATTCTGTTATCTGAACACTATTGTGTACCAAAAGAGTCACATGTGAACAGGCAGATGTGATCTTCCTTTAATTTGTGTGTAAGGAGACAGGGTTTGTTTTTTAAAGTTTTGGTATTGATTTTGGTTTTTAGTTTCGAATTTGTGTTGTTTTGGATGTCTTCTGGTATTTTTTTAATTTAAAAATGGTTATATTACATATTTTCATCATTGGATCAGTTTAGATTAATAGATATCGGTGTATAAGATCGATCAAACAGTTAAACATTAACACTTTCAATAAACATTAATTTTTTTTTCTCTTTTTTAAACAGTTGACACATTGTATATTGTCCTCACAATAGTTATACAGAGCACAGTGTGTGGGCATGACCCACCTTCCTATTGATGTTGCTAAGGCAAGAAAAAAAAAAAAAATCTTCTCTTTGAATTAAGAGGAAGCAGATATATACACAGTCCAATGTTCTACAGTTGCAGTGAACCACCAGTTAAACTTGCAATGTTGGAGGCTATTGATCCAAGCCTCCTACAGCTCATCTCATCAATGTAGCTCTGTGTTTCATGCCCCATAATTAAGCTTTTTTGCTGGGTGATGAAGGGCAAGTCAAAGCAAGACCTGTATAACAAAACATTCATCTTTTGTATCTTCCAAGGTGAAATCCCCTCAGGATTAACTTTGGAACCATATACAGTACTTTGTAGAAGTGTTGTCAGTGTCAGTCTTTGGGATGAGTCACGGCCATTGCTTGGCCAGTTTGCTTTCTGTGAAAGCCTGAGAGAATGTTTTTCTCTGGGTGACTCTCCTTAGACACATAGTTCATTTATAATTTTCCTCTGAGGTCCCATAATCTCCTTGAACAGAAAATTTGGGACACCTCTGAGTTAGAGGATATTACAACACAGGTTCTCTTATGTCCTGAGTCCTTACTGACCTTGAAGGGCTAGGGCCAAAATATTGGCTATCCTTGTAGCCCTTCTTTTTCTCCAACTTTTGGTCTGTTAACTTACATTCTCAACCCTCCAGCAGAAAAGCTTCGTGGTACTATTACTCTCTAACATAGGTAATTATCTTCTGTTATTTGTTGTGTAACTGAGGCACGTGAGAGAAGTTTCCCTCTGTGGTTAGATCTGCTAGATGTGGAAGAGGATCTTCATTTTAGATTGAGGGGTGTGCAACTCACTTACCTACAAACTGAAAGTCATCTTCCAGTTGTTTTGCCTGCATGCTTGGGAAATGTCTTGAGAGCATAAGCATTTTCTGTGAGAATCATCTGGCTTTGCTGGCTACATCTCTCAGTTACCTTGTTGACTTCTACTTCCTGTCACTGTTGCTTCTTGGAAGTCCCCCAGACCCTCCCTCCCCATCACCTCAGGCTTCTGGAGCTTCCAGAGCTACAACTCCCCAACAGGACATCCCCTTACTCTTTTCAGAGACTGTCACTGGTGTGTCTCCTTGTCATCTTTTCTAAATAGTCTCAGCCAACATCTCTTTCTCCCTAGACAAGATCTCAGTCACCAATCAGAAGTCCAGCAAGGCTTGCCTTGGTTGAGGGTGGAGATCCCTGGCTGGTGAGCCATCTGATTTTTATGGGGTGAATGTGTTTGGTATTAGCAGTTCTTCAGTTTTAAAAAATATACAAAGTGCTTCAGGCAACCCTCACACTTCCTGAGCCAGTAGGACGTCTCTCCCAAGCAACGGAGATGTCATCAGCACTGCATCTCTACAGGCTGTCCACAAAGGGATGGGTGTGGGGGTTGGTCACATTTTAGTGCTGCCACATCCCTGTTTTCCAGTGCAACTGGAGAAAATGTTTTCCCTTAAATGTGTTCTTTTCTTTTCCCTTTATAAACTAAAACCATGTACAGGGTCTGTATTTTTTCTGTAAATGTGTTAATCTTACTAAATAATCTAAAGCAGCTTCTCAGATTTGCCATGACATACAACATATTTTTAAAGCCTTGAGGTTTAATTAAAGGTATGAATGAATTTTGTTCTGAATTTAGCTGTCCTCAAGTGCCTTATAGCACTCTGTTTTATATGTGCACGTAGGTGTTAGACAATTTGAATCTGAAAATTTTGGTAGACTTTTCAGGGAAGGAAACAGGCTTAAGAATTTGCATGGCTTTCAGCAATACTATTCTTATAAGGAACTTTGAAAGAACTTGACAGCACTATTTTTCTCACTTATATTTAATATGAATTGTTTCTCCTGCTTTGTCTATAATCTAGAGGATTTTACTGATGGATTCAGATTTTAGTTTGGAATGCTAAAATTACATTAGAATTAAGGCATTCATTATTAAATATTTTCAGTAAATCTAGAAGGCAAATACTTAGTTAGAAATGCATTCCTAGTTGGAAACAGCCCCAGGATCTTGTTTATAACAGATTCTCTGTTTTAAGGGTCAAGAAAGTGGCTTGCCTTTTCCAACGGCTTCCTTTGGTCACTATGGCCTTCTAGGGCACACAGTCTTACTTCATTGTAGTGGTTCGAATTGTGGTTCTGGACAAGGTCATGGGCATCACCTGAGCTTGATAGATACTCAGCTCCTCTTCTGGCCCCTCACGGGAATGGCAGGTCTACAGGAAGGATCCGGGGATCTGTTTTTCCAAATCCTGTCGGATCATTATGATCTGTGCTAAAATCTGAGAACCACAGTGGTTCAGTGCATTGCCTAGATAGATTTCCATAAAGATCAAGTCAAGACTTACCTCATTATAGCTCTGAGTGTCAGCAGCAGCACTCTGATTGTCTACACTTTGAGGACAGTAGTGGAGCTTCCCAGGGCTCGTCTTAGTCACAGCTAATGTGGCTAAATAGGACTGGGTTTTCTTCTTGACCCGGTTAGCCTGCATGTACTACATTTTGAGATTCCCCAAGGAAGCCTGGCCATGTTATTTGCAGACACAAGCCTTTCGGCCACAAATCAAGAGGGGGTGGGTGCATCAGTTAAGCCAGCAGTTCTCTTCCTTGAGCGTCCTCTCCCTGTGTGTAACAAAAGATGCCAGTTTATATTGACAGGAAACAGCTTTCAAGGGTATGGGACCCAAAAGTGGCGGATCTGCATCAACATGGTACATGATCAGAGATGTTCAGTTCAGTATTTTGCAGACTGATGCAGGAAAAGGCAGGGTGCAGGAGGGGGAAGTGTTCAGGCCAGAGCTAGGTTGGATGAAGTTCAGTATGTTCTTAACTGGTGGGATCAAGACTTGCCTCTGCCATTCCCCAGCAGTAAACTTGGATGAGTTATTTACCTACTCTGAGCAAAACCTGTTCTCTGCATTGGTAATGATAATAATACCTACTTTCCAGTTTGTCTTCAGGGTAGATGAGACAAAGCATTCATGGCATAATGCATTTATGACACTTAGTGCTTTGCTTGGTACCAGAGTGAGCAGTAAATAAAAGTAGGGTGTCAGTATAAATTCATTGTGAGCAATAAGCTCCCATCATATTTTATGGGGTGCAATGCACAGATCAGACTGAGAATGGGGAGAGTGTAGCAAAAGCAAGATTGTTTCTGGATCTTGCAAGAATGGGTGGCAGACTAACAAAGGGACTGACTTGCCCCCAGAGTGGTTGCAGTGAGTAATCTCCCTCCTGGTGTGCATTTTCCTTCTCCCTTTCCTTAATGTCTGTAGTATTGTGGGGTGAGGGGGGGGCAGGGGGCAAGGCACAATTACTTTGATGGGTGCCTATTCCTCTAGCCTGGTCTCTCTAAATATTTGGTGAGTTTTAAAGGAAATGATTGAACTAAAGGAGTAACTTTTTTGTGGGGTGACAGGGTCTTGCTATGTAGCTCAGGGTGGCCTTGAACTCTCCATGATCCTCTTGAGTGCTGAGATTACAGGTGTGCATCACAAGGGATAACTTCTTAACTGGCAGTGGATTTCCAGTCAGAGTTTGCACAATAAGTTCCATACTTTTGACTGTCTACCCTCCCACCTTTGTTTAGAGACCTCTCAGATGCATGACTTCAGTCATACCCATAGTCAAATAGTAGTTTTTACTCTGAGAAAAAGCATTTATCCTGAAAAAAAGACCATTTAAGTTTTGATTTCCTGTAGTTAGGTGCCAAGAATTCATATTTTGGTCAACAGCCATGAACTGTATATGCAACTGCAGTTCCATAGAATTATATCACCTACTGATACGTATAACTGTCTCTATTTGTATAATTATACTCTATAATGCTCACACCATGATAAAAGAAAGTAACAAGGCATTTCTCAGAATAAACCCCTGTAATAAGCACTTACACGATTTGCTTAGCTTGTCCCCACAACCCTCGGTGCTGATTATTTTTCAGTATTCAGATTCAGTATTTGTTTTGCTTGTTTGATCCTGATGTGACAAAAAGCAACTCAGATTTTAAAATTGTGATTATGATTCTTAAAAATAATTAATAAGCCTAAAACTTAGCTATAAATAATAAAATACACCGGATCAGTGGATGCACTCCATTACAAGACAGAAGTCAAATTGCACAGCCAAAAGACAGCATTTGCCCTGGGGTGCCTTGTCAAGCTGAGTACCTACCTATTGCTTCTCATTTGCGTGGAGCCAACCAGAACTATGCTAATTAGGCTAGAAACTAATTGGATTCTGTAGTCTTCACTGGGGCATAATTTAGCCTTAGGATTTCCCTGTGTTAGTTTGACTAACATCATGGCATAAAGGAAAAGAATTGCTAAAGGAAAGTCATTCTGAAATTCTGTGTCTTAGTCACTTGCTGCTTCTGCTCTCTACTGCAGACCCTCTTCCAACATCTATATCCACTTCCTTTACAAAGAAGCAGTATGTTACTCACCAAGACAGTGGTGCAGTATTTTTTTCCAGGATTGTTTGCAAATTAAGGGCACTGGTGTGTTAGTCAGCTTTTCTGATGCTGTGACAGAATACTGGAGAACAACAACTTGAAGGAGTAAAGATTTATTTTTATCGTGGTTTCAGAGGATTCAGCCCACAGTCATTAACTCCAGTGCTCCTGGATTCATGGTGAGGCAGATCATCATGGCAGAAGACATGTGGTGGAGCAAAGCGGCTCACCTCAGGCAGACTGACAGAACAAGAGCCTGAGATTGGGTTAGCCTTTGTCCGCTTTTGTGTCATACGGAACCAACTCTATTGATAGCTGCTCATACTGAGGGTAGTCTCTTACCCCTTACACCCATTTGCTGGTCCACATGCCAGTCATCCCTGGAAACACCTTCACACACATACATTAGGAAAGTCTGCTTTTCTAATTTCCTAGGCATTTCACAATCCAGTTTGACAATTGAGATTACCCACCACAGCTAGTGATGGGAATCTTCCTTAGCTGTTGTCACAAATGCTAAGGAAGAGGATGACATAGCTACCTACACCCAGACAACCCTATTATCTCTAGCTGCTATATCTTGGAGAAACCCTGTCTTTGGAAAGGGAGATGAAAGAGAGCAGGGAAAGGAAGGAGAGAGGAAAGGGAGGGCAGATATTGTCACAAATAAAGACAAGGATGTCCAACGAAGGATGATGTATTTGGAGTTAAGAAGAAACGTCAACACAATCAGAACAGCCTGGTTTAAGGAAGATTTCTTAACAAAAGAATTGGTGCAAGTGAATCAAATCACAAGAGATAGCATAGTACATCAGGGCTAGTAGCTGTCAATAAGTCACCACCCCTAGTCTGAAGAGTCATGAATGGAAAATGGTATCAGAATCTAGAAGTGGGGAAAGTTGGATTGTCAATATCCTGACAGATGCGGTGACCCTTGGCCTCTCCCTTACTCCCTCCTTTTTCCTCCCCCACCCTCATCTCTCTCACAGCTAAGTACAGTAGAGCCTGTTACACTCCTGCCTCTGGATTATTTCAAATTTCTTACTAAAACTGGGAAGCCCTAACTTAGAAAAACAGAAAGTAAATTTTAGCATTGAACAGCCCCAACAAACATTATAAGGCAGTTCAGTTATCTTGAGATACTTCTTTCATTTGATCTTCAGCTGTCATTTTCCAGCTGATTTCTACCCACTTTCCTTTAAAAGCTCCATTTTAAAGAAATATATAATAGAAGAACCTGCTGTCCCTTCTGAGGATACCCCGGGGTTACTTAATAATAATCAGCAGTTGCACTGGTAACCTCAGAGAGTCTGCTTAAATCACTTGTATTCATCCTCATCTTCAAGAGAATAAGATCACCTGTTTCATTCTAATGAAGAAAGGGAACATTTTAGTAATTTTATAATCTGTTTAGCTTCTATTGTAAGAGAAGTAATACTGCTTATGATTACTCACTGGAGAGTTTTTGTTGCTAGGGAAGTGAGATCAAATAGAACTCATCTTAGATTTTGAGCAAATTAGAAAGCCCTATTCATTCTATTTGGCTTAGCCCTGTACTTTTAACTTGACAAGATCTAAGTAGGTGAAACTTGAACACTAGAATTTAAGAAGAGCTGCACCAAGGGACACAATGAATGGGAGGGTGAAATTGGCAGGTCTACTGTCATGTCAAATATCACTAACAAAGATGATAATAACCCACTACCTCCTGCACCTTCACTTGAAGAACACTGCTTGGAATTTGGCACATCTCAAGCTGAAACACAGGAGAAATTTCTTATCTTCAGATCAGATTGTTGGCTTCAACTCTGTCATAGTGGAAATCTGCATCCTTTAGAATCCATAGGTTCAACTGAGAATGTGGACCTCATGGTTGTCACTTCATGGGGGAGATAAAGGTCAGTACATCTGTCAGGGCAATTCCACTTCCCTCACTTCTAGATTCTGGTATCATTTTTTGTTCATGACTCGTCAGACTAGAGGTGGTGACTCGTTGATAGGAAATATATAATTCTCTGCTTCCTCTCAGTGAAAAAGAGTCCTGCTATTCTTAATAGGCACATCCTCTTTCATGTTCCTCTCTTGACCCTTTCTATGAATCTAGAATTAGAGGAAATACATACTTGGTCATCCTGTAGCAAGAATTACAATATTCAATTGCTTGTCATAGTGACAATAAATTGGCAGTGGATCAAGAATCAAGAAGTGGAGTCATAGTAATCCTGGACTTGCTAATCCAATAGAGATAAGATCCACATGCCAGAGACCGACATGCCTGATGCAGTCATCCAGACAGCAGTTAGACCCTACACTATCCCAAGAGACAACTACAAGCATTTAATTATGATGACACTCTGAGCTGTTGCTCTTTCTCTACTTTTACATCTCTGTATCCCATTTTCATCTCTTTCTTTAATGAGTAGAATATTAGGGGAAAGAAAGCTCCTATCTGAGAGAGGGACAAGAAGGGGGTCCCAAATGGTGGTCTCCCAAGATGTTGGTTCTCTTGGACCTTTTTTTTCCCCTTGGTACTGGGGATTCATTCTTATCTTTTGTTTCCCTTTGGAGTGTGGTACCACCAGCTGAATGTTTTCTGATCTGGCCTAATTGCAGTCTAGAGCACTCATCAGAATCCAGAAATCAGCATCCAGATTCAGCCTGGTGTGCCAGGCAGTCCCTTCCCGATTGAAGCCATTATTCCAGGCTCTCTGGAAGAGGCTAGCTTGTCTTCTCCCTGCAAATCTCTTAATGCTCAGATGGAAGAGATCAGATACCCACAGATGGGAGGGCAATGCTGTTAATGCAAGACAGATCCTATGTAGTGAGTAGATTGGTCATTTACCCCAAAGTAGTTACTATTAAATGATGTTGTCTTTGCAATTGTGCATTATAGGGGCAGGATTTCCAGTAACCCCTCCAGTTCCTCTTCTAGATCTGCTTTAAAAGTTATATTTTCCTTGTCTCCCTGTCTAGTTCACTGTGAGCTTAGGAGGAACTCTAGTTTTATGACTTAAGGTTTTTTTGTTTTGTTTTGTTTTTTAATAACATGTTCACCATAAGGCTTCCCACATCTCAGGCTCAAGAGACTGTCAAATTTTGGGATTAGAAAAGATAAAGTGGCATCCCAAGTGTTACCTCCCTTCCAAGGGATCATCACTTTGGCTCTGATGACTTAGATGCCAAAAGACTTACACATTTGTGTTATAAGAATGATATAGGAAAATACCAAAACGTGTAGAAGCTGGCATTAGATCATTTAGATATGTTGCTTTTTTTAAATGTAGAATTTCTTTTTTTTTTTTTTTTTTTTTAAGAAAAGACAATTTATTAGAAGATTCCAAAGAATGTTATGGACCCTGAAGGATGGAGAGTAGCACAGGCAGGATTAGGCAAACAGTTGTCAGGAACTGCAGTGCTCTCAGCCTCCTTTAGTCTAATCCACTGAGGCAGGATGATCTTTACATTTCCTCTGCATGTAGCTTTCATTCTTCTCCCTCATCTTCCCCAAAGAAGAATTCTATTTAAAAACCCCAATTACAAATCCCTGTGTAGAGAAAACCTGAGTCTGGTGTGTCACCCTCAGCCTGATTTAGTTAACTATGGCAAAGGGAACAGGCACACAGCCATCTACTTACCAGCAAGGGTCTTCTAGTGTTCAAGAGGCCCTTTCTCCCCCAAGACTATCTCATTAAGAAATATATCTATACTTTTTTTCCTTCCCAGTTAATAGTTTAATATTTTAGTGGCAAAACTCTTCAACAATTTCCTGTACAAACTCCTAAATCAAATATCTCATTAAATTGAAGTTTAATCCAGACTTGTATTGTTTTCTGATCTTATATGGGAAAGAAAAGTTTCCAAAATTGGTAGTTCTTTAAACTTTCAATTACTATAGCTAGGAAAAAATAGGTGAGGTGACTGCCTTGCTGTAGCTTCAGGGAATTTCTGTCAGTAAACTTTCATGTGATACCTAAAACTCTCTATAGGACTGAGGGTGCACTTTCTGTTCTTTGTCTACAAGGAGATTCTTAATTAAATGCTTTCTTTTTTTTTTTTTTTTTTTTTTTTTTTTTTTTTTTTTTTTTTTTTTTTATGGCCGGCTCAGCCCTGCTGGCGCAGCATGTGGTGCCGGGGATCAAACCGTGGTCCTTGCAGCCGCCTGCAGGTGCTTTAGACCACTGAGCCATCCCGCCAGGCCCTAAATGCTTTCTTTCTTACCAGGTGGTTATGAATTTTGCCTTGAGTTTCGGCATGAATCAGCTTTATATTATGCACAGGAATAAGCACCCTGGCTCAGCATTACAAAGAAAGGCACTCTTCAGGCTGTATTTTTCTTTGCATCCCTGTCTTTTTCCAAGCTCTTCTTCCACTTTCAGAAATGTGAGCTCCTAGCGTTTATTTTTTCGATGGTATACCAATTCCAGTGGCAGTGCAAAGGATGGGTTAATAAAACCAGAGCTGATACTTTTGAGTGCAGCTGGCTCTGAATTGGAGCAGAGAGAGCTCTGTCTGTCAGCCATAATCTGCAGGCCTCCACTGAAACCCAGGCAGAGCCAGGTCTGCTTCATTCTGTGTTTCAGTTTGCCTCCTACAAGCAAGTTCATAGAGTAGCCCTCTGAACTTGACACACCCAAAGAATTAGATCTCTGTGTGCCGAAATGCTCAGGGAAACCCAAAACCTCATCTAGAATCTGAATATGTAATCAACATGTTGGGCCCCCAAACAGGAAGTCAGTGTGACCTTATGCAGAGTCTGTTTGTATGCTGCCATAGCCTTATGCTTAGCTTCACTTGGGCTCCTTTGGAAGTACAAAATTAGTAAGAAAGAAAGCAAAATCCCTGCTCAGTTGCGTTAACGTGCATCTTGCCACCTATGGAGCCAGCCCTTTTTCTCTGCAAAGCATTACCAGATGACTTTTCTGTGCAACACTAGGGGCTGGCCTGCTTCCATGCTGTATCTATGAAACTGGATTGTGGGTTTGTGCAAAGCTGGGGCAGAATCAGGACTCCAGTGACCATGGTGTGGTTTTGTAGAGTCAGGGACAGGATGAAGGAAAGGGAGGAGAGATGAGGTGTTGTCAGTGGGGGACAATAAAAGAAAGTTTTATGAAGTGTCTTATATGTAGTATGCAGCGGGAATCTTCTCCATGTCACCCCATTAAGTCTTCAGGAAAAAAATCAGCTCCTTGTTACCTAGTGTTTAATAGTATTAACAACTTGAGTCTTGGGGACAGATTTATTTCATATCCTAACTCCACTGCTTATTAGACATTTTACAATGCACAAGTTATATAACGTCTATAACCCTCATCTGTTTAGTGGAAATAATAATGATATTTACCTCTTTAGATTGTGGAGTTAAATGAAATGGTTCATGGGAAGAACCAGCACATTGGTGCTCAAAGTTACCTACCACAATTATGGGCAGAGTTGCTCCCCTGAGAATAAGTAGGATTTGGGCTATCTTTGGTGTTAGCACTAAGGTGCCAAGTCCTGCTTTGTGATGGGCACAGGGTGAGTAAGGATGCTGCCCCACAGGATCCACTTGCATCTGAGATGAAGAATAATAGTACACTCTGCCCAAAGCATCTAGACTACTTATGGCAAAACAACGCCGTGTGTGCTGCAGTAGGTTGTTTGTTACCACTGAAAGCTCTAAAACATTTGCAACCAATGATTCTAGGCCAAACCTTGTTACTCAGTTAGCCATGAGCACAAAAGCTGTCTGAGTAGTCAGAGAGCCAGAGCTCTGTTAGGGATCTCCAGTTGTGTTGGACACGTTCAAGTTAAGATACTGTTCAGGGATGGTCCCAGCAGAGCAGGAGTTTTGGGGAGGTGGGGCCAGAGGGTAGAAGGCAGGGACTAGAAAGAACTACAGGGCTCTCTTAGGTCTACTTCCCCATTCAGCTGCTTGGTGTGTTGGCCACTCACAGTCTACCTGCTTCTGCCTGATGTTCCCACCTGGCCTGTATTACTTCTTCATAGTTATGCATTGCCAGGACCTCTTATGGCCACAGTGCTCTCAGCTTCACTCCGCATAGAATTTTACCAGCATCTTCTGTTGAATCCTCTGTTTCCCAACTTTATTTCCTCAGAAAGAATCTGATTGGCTGAGGTCAGCTTTGTACTCAGCCAGGCTATTGGCTGGTAGCCAGCTTATAGTATCAGCAAGTATGAGGCTGGAGATTCTACTGTTTAATCATCTGTGGCCAGAGGGGGCTGGATTACTCAACCTTTCAGCAGGAACTGAGGGTACAGGAGGTTCTAAGGTTGCTATATCGAGGAGGTACCTTATTTTGTCCACAATTATAATAGGTTTTCCATCATCCAGTATTGTGGAAGTAACACTCATACTATAAGAGGTAGTTATATTCAGAGAACACAGAGTTCATTGCTAATGAGACATGGTACAGAAGAGCTTTTTTTTTTTTTTTTTTTTAAGTCATAAAAGCTGTAATCTCATAGCAGTTAGGGTAAACAGTAAGTTACCCTTCCCATCCAGTAGCTCCTTTGGTCACAACTATGTGACAGTACAAGGCAGTAATTGATCATTATAATCTTTACTCATTGGTAAATTGTATTTGATATTCTATAGTTTTGAAAGATTTCCATTGGGTATAAGAACAAGAATGTTTAAATAAGTGCTTTTTAATTTGTTTCAGAGTTATTTGCTGGAAAATCTTCTTCATTAATATAAATTTTGCACCCCAATTCTGTATGACCCAGAGTCAGTAACATGAGGAAAGTGCATGACCAAGGCAAATCAACTGTAGTATTTTCATAGTTTTGTCTAAAACTGGAGCTGTGAAGCCTTGCCCCCTGCATAGCCAGCAGCTACAATCTCTGCCAAGTCTAGTTGTTGCCATTTCAGTGTGCAAGGAGAAACAGATGGGAGTTAGTGGAAGCAACTTTATTTTATTTTTTAAAAATTTTAAAGTCATTTATTTATTTGGTACAGGGTCTCACTCTGCAGCTTGGACTCATAGTGATCCTCCTGTCTCAGCCTCCCCAGTGCTGAGCTTATAGGTGTATGGTACCATACCTAGTTTTGGTGGCCAGCTCAGCATGCCCAGGGCCAACATGGCATGTGGTACAAGGTATTGAACCCAGGCCCTTGTGCTAGCCAAATGGTGCTTAGACCATTGAGCTATCTCTCCAACCTCTTGGAAACAGCTTTAGAAGCAGCCTTTCTTTTCTTCCCTTCCCTTCCCTTCCCTTCCCTTCCCTTCCCTTCCCTTCCCTTCCCT